>JAPVRG010158123.1:5187-17889 GCA_029783565.1 Rhagoletis cerasi | reverse complement strand
TACGCCTCTATGCCTCTGTCACTCCGGTACTTCAGTTCCCGTTCAGAGAGATAGCTCCTAATTATTCTGATAATGTAATTCGGGGCCTCCATTTTGATAAGGGTTTCCATTATGTGCTACGAGCTCGCAGTGTTAAATGCGTTTTTCACATCTAGCGTTACAACAGCACAGTATTCCTTTTTGCCTCCATGCCACCTTTTCCCTTCGATGGCTTCTTTGGCTATGTCAACCACGGATTTAACGGCATCAATTGTTGAACGAGATTTCCTGAAGCCAAACTGGTATGGCGATAGAAAGCGTCTCTCTTCTGCCATGTATGTATGTCTGTATATACATATGTATATCGTCACCTAAAATGCAAAACAACGTATCAATAAATTAAAAATTGATTTTTTTATAGATTACTTTATTTTATAGATCACCTACATCATATGACATATAATATATAAGGATGTAATATGATGTAGTGGATCTTAATCAATAGAAAACTCAATTTCGAATTTTTTGATGCTACGTGGTTTTGCATTTTAGCTTACGATACGTACATACGTATGTAGCATCGACGCAGATTGAGATGGGTTTTTTGGGATTTTGTGCCATGGCATTACAAAATCCTTTTCGACCTAACCGCCTAGCAAGATGTTTCACTACTACAAACAATTTTTGTTCCATTTTCGGAAATCTTCGTGTGCTTTATCTCACATATGCCTATTAAATTTCATTTGCATACATGGCCACTTAGCATGGTAATAAAAACATAATCAAGAGCCAATAAGCCAATCAGTTGCTCGACATCACTTTTTCTATTGATTACGAACTATTTTTACTGGCAATCGGTATTGTTATTGCCGCCACTTATTTGCAATTCGCATGTATATTCCATTACGTTTGAGGGAATCTATGAATTTGTTTCTACGCATTTTGAAAGGTTATAAAATTTTATTATTACTTAAGCAATTTATTTGAATTACTATTATAGCGCGAAAGTAATAATTTGGGATTTGGCTTTTATTCACTTTGGATTTACACATACATACTTCCTTCCTAAAAAACTTACCAATAGAATGTAAATACCCGGTTTTCTTCGCGACGCTTTAAAAGAACTTTCGCGTTGTTGCCAATGCATACAATTCGTTGGAAATCTATATTTCTATATTTTTTCATTGCTCCTTTTACTTAAGTCAATATTCACAACGTGGGCAAATTCCAACACTTAATGCTCAGTTAGTCTAGACTTAATTTCCGTAACTTAACCCAATATTTTGGCTAACCTGGTATATGAGAAACTGTGCTGGTGGTTAGTCAAAACTTATTTTACCGTAAAAAACTTAAGAACATGTAGATTTTTGATTCTTAAGTTACGGCCTTGCGGAAACTGAGAGCGGTTAGAGAATCAGGCTTGGTAGATTTTTTTAAAAATAAATGAACGCAAACATTTTTAATCTTACGGTTAGTTAAATTAAGTTAAGTCTAGACTAACCAAGCTTTTACTATGCATTTCTCCAAAATCCCGACGCCACGCGCCACGTAGCGGGTGAATAGGGCAAATATATGTATGTTTCGAAAGTGAGTTAAATAGAAACAGAAAAAATATCTCAAATAAACGCCACCTTGCGCTCTTATATTTTGCAAACATTTTATTCTTACGAAACCAATACATAATCCGAATGTAAGCTAAATCGGACTATAAAAACGAATTTTGCAAATGCCTCGAGCCCATCGCCATCCAGCGTATCGGAAGTTAAGACTACTTGTCTTAGGGGATAAATGGTGAAAATTCAATGGAAATAGTTTCCTTCGCCAATGACACGAGTTTACAGTATGGTCAATTGACCATTATTCCCATGTAAAATTTTCTCCTGAATCCGAATATGAAGTCAAGTTTTAACAGTTTTCGAGATATAGTCAAATTTCGGTCTTTTGAGATCTGAAAAAAGTGCACTCACTTAATTCAATTTTTTTTTGGACATAGTTCGCCAATCTCTAAATTTCTTTTTATATTAGTCAAGCTTATTCATTTTGCTGTTATCTATGTCAACAACATTTTTCAACCAGATTAGTAATTTAGGTGCTATGCATTGATCTGTAGACAAATATGCATAATTTTCAGCAAAATTATCCAAAAAATTACACGGGACAAATATCGAATGAACTATTTATTTTATGTGGAATAAGAAAGACTATGGAAAAAAGTATTGTAATGCAATATATAAGTGATATACTTTTTTTTAATAAATAAGTGAATATATTCTTGAATGTTTGTTTTGTAATGTTAGTAAATTTTTAAAAAACATTTTTTAATGAATGCATTTATATTCAGGTAGTTTTTTTTAAGGAATCGGCATCGGCCAAAAATTGGAAATCAGTCGGACTCTATTAAAGCATGATCTTGTATAAATACAATAAGACGCTGCCTATATTAATTGAATAATAAATGTATAAGTTATGAACACTTAAGTAGAAATACATGCAAATGGTTTCCATACAAATTTATGATTTCATTAATAGTTTAAATTTTTACTAACATTTTAAATCGTAAATTTGTATGAAAACCTTTTGTATATATTTTTTCATAAGTGCTCTTAACTTTTACAGTTATTATTCAATTTAGATAAACTGGTTCTTATGGTATTTATAAAATATCATGCTTGAACGTTCAAGAGAGAATCCGGAAGTTAACAAGTTCTTTCAAGTTGATATCTGTACCGAAAATGAATTTTTTTCGGAAATTTCGTTAAAAATTGTGCAAAATTTTCGATAACTCAATGAATAGCCCCCAAACTACTGACCTGGTTGGAAAATGTGGTTGACACAGATTATAGAAAATTTAGCAAGCTTCACTAGTATAAAAAGAAATTTTGAAATTGGCCAACAAAGTCCAAAAGAATTTAAATTAAGTGAGTGCACTTTTTTCAGATTGATTTTTGATAAATTTTTTTGTTGACGGCGTTATACATTTTTTTCCATACAAAGTATGTTAGAATTTTTTTTTTCAATCAAAGGTAGTTTTAGCGACTTCAAATTTGCACTTTATTTTATTAAAATTTAATAGGCTAAAAAACTGCATACCAACATTTTTTTAGAAATTCGGATTAAAAAGTTTCCAATTTCGATGAAACTTTGTTTATTTATTTTGCATAACTTGTTTAGAACTTCAACATTTAATTATATTAAATACAGAACAAAAATAGAACATTTACAAAAAAACAATACCTTTTCGTAATTTACGATGGTAAAATAAATACGCAGAACAGACGCCTCAAAAACAGAGCAGTTCTGCCAAAAACAGAACGGATGGTCACCATATGCATACTCCAATCGATGGATGGCCAAACCTACCACACCGGTGCTGGCAGGCAAATAGTGCTGGGACATTTGACTCAAGAATGCGAAAAATTATGAATTATAACTATGTTGTCGGAACATATACAACCGTGAAAGATATTTTGTAACAAAGATAAATAACTAGTATATAAAATTCCTTTCAAAAAAATACCAAACAATTTCTAAGTTCTTTGTAACTATTATTTGAACGAATGTACCTTCGAGCACTCAAAGACGATTTTTTTCCAAAACAATGAATTTTCAAGCTTTCGATTTCATTTAAAGCCAGGCTGATGTAATCTTCATAGAAATATTTACAAAAATTTAAAATTGTGACTGGTGGTACAGATCCTTAAGACTCGTGTAAAGTAATTATGCATGAAGTAAAAGTTTCCATGGACAAAAAGTGCAGCTTATTTTCATTTTTATAATAATGAAATTAGTCATCGAGCAAGACGATACTATTGAAATAGGGGTAATTAAGGCATTTTAAAATTTATGTCGTTTTCCTCTTTTACATGGAATGACCCAGCTATTGAAAGAATAAAAGAAATAAAAACTTCAAAAAAATTAACATTAATTCATTGTCATTTTATTGGCAAAAACTGAATGCCAAAACATTTGCTGGTTTCTTACAATAATATCTGGTCAATGGTTTTTGAGTACTCGTATTTTGCGCGAAATTTTCAGAATGAACTTTTCCTTTGCCGGCCTGTACACTTCCTTCGTTTTACTTACCGCGCCTTATGCTCTATCTGTTAAGATTCTTTGCCTAATTTTAATCATACTTGACTATTATATCCTTCTCGACGCGTGTTTATAACATTGTGTCAGCAACACACACTCAGTCGCATACGCTTTGCAATGTACATGGCGTATGAGTAACAAGTTATGTTTGAAGTTACGTATACGTGTAGCTGTTCGTTGCACATTTGCTTGCTTATGACATCAATGTTTTCCTAAGTTTCCAAGAAAATTTTAAGGCACATACACGAGTAGATATCAATTATTGTTTATTTATTATTTTAACAAACATTTTGATATACAGGGTTACCGGGAAGGTCGTTCCTTATGCTTAAGGATCTTATTGTTTAGGTAATTTTTGATTAATTTGATTATATGACATGATGTCCAAAACTAAACCGTTTTCGAGATATTCTATTTTGTGTCTATCCAAATTTGTATTTTAAGGTATAATACTTAAATTAAAGAAGAACCCTGTATACAGATTGCGGGCTCAACTGGTGGAGGGTAAAATTTAATAAAAAGGAACAAATTTTCAAAATACGTGACTAAAACAATAAACTTAACATTTTAAATTCTTTTATTCATTAAAATTCGTTCTCGACATGGCCGCCCCTATTCCTGATATACATTTTTCTTTTTCTTAAATTACTTTTTTAAATTTTTTTATTAAGTTTTGGACATCATCTCATACATTACCAAATTAACCAGAAATTATCTAAAAAATAATGTCCTTATGTATCTGGGACGAATTTTCCGGTAACTCTGTATGTACGTGTATGCTATGTACTGTTGTTGCACGTCATAAAAACTATTTTTAAATTAGCTGTGAAAATTAAAGTTTAATTTTCTTTTAAGGCTTAAAAAGCATTTTGCGCTTTCGTATCTAACTAATAATTTATTGCTTGGGGGTATTTTAAGCAAACACAGATTTGAAAAAAAACTGGGTTTAAAATTTTTTCCTTTTTAAACGAAAATCTTACTTTTCGGTTTGTAATTTAGAATCATTTCTTGCAATACAGTTAATCGAATGCGGTTCTTAGAAACATATTTTTTTAATTTTTTTACCAGCCAAATCTTTATTCATTTGAAACACCAAAATCATTTCACATTCAATGGTTTTCCGGTAGATAATTTCGATAGCGCATACATAGGGTCATTCTAAATATTCAAGTTTATTGCAATTTTCACCCTTGGCATGTGCGGCTAATAGTACTTGCGAAAGAAAGCTCACTTGCCAAAAGCCAACCATTACAATCCCATCTCCATTTCACCAATCATTGACTGCTACTGTAAATCAGTTCGGCCGAATACAAATAAATTATTATCAAGTGAAAACCTTGTTAGTTTACAAACGTATAAACACCTTTTGGCGCAACAGTGCTGTACCACTTACACATACATACATATATATTTACATAAATAGTTAAGTGATCCTTATCATCCCCCTTCGCACTGCATATCCTTACTCTAGTCGTTCGCCATTCTTTCGCAAACTAAAGCAATATTTTCTCTCTCGTGGTCTTGACTTCTTATTTGCTTGTGGGGCACAAGTCAAGCGCACTAAACAGTGAGTAAATTTTTACATGCAGCTTGGCAGCACTTGCATCATCAGTGCCACCCATCCCCTCCCCTCTGGTGCCTCACATGCTAGTGGTATATACCTTTTAGCCACTTCCAATCCCTCCGATCACTGTTGACTTCGTTTCCGCTTCAATGTGCACGTCAAAGCCATCAACCAGACGGATGCGGGCCATACTCCTTGGTTGCGAATGCACTTTTCCGTGCAGCCTCAATTCACCTTTGCCTACATACAACCGTTGTATGTACGAAGACTAGATGCTTCCTGGTTGCTCGTCGTCGGTCGTCAATCGTCAGTTCACTGGCAAGTTTAAGTTGGCTATATCGTCCCCAGTTGATTTTGAATGTTGCACATTCAATATTGAACGCTGCCAACATTTCAAACAACCGATGCAACAGATATTTGTATTTCACTATTTCTTCGAATTTCTTGTGGGTGCGGGTGTATGTGTATGTCTAAACTTTGTGGAGCGGCTTATTCGTTTTCTGGTCTGCTCTCCTTCTTAGTGCGGTTTGTTTATGCATTCGGCTGTGTAAAATGGATTTACTTCTTGGCATGCACAATTTTTCTTCTTCAGCACAAGTGCTGCTCTCATGCTCACTCCCCTTCTGCCGCCCTGTGGCGTTATGTGCAAAACGTAGATTCGTGTACTGCTGCCATTCGTATAGGCTGCTACCCAATTTATTTTGCACTCCAATTTTTCTACTAAATTCACTTTGTTACTTTTTTACATTCGGCTGCTGTCAATTTCTGTGAAATTTTCCAAATTCGGTTGCTGGTTTGAATTTGCTTCTTGCATTTGGAAAACTCGCTTTTTGTTGTCGGTTAGTTGGATGTTTTGGCCTAGGCCATGACGGGTGCTATCAATGTGCTGCAAGTATGAATGTGTTTCTGTATGCCCGTTGTTGTTGCCTTTCTTTCTTTCCTTGCAGCTAGCATACATGTACATGTGTACATGTGTGCGTGTGTTGAAGTGCTTTGGCTACCAGTTCGCTACGTTTGTGGGGCCAATATTATTTGCTCGTGCTGCTGGCCACTAAACAACAATTTACACTTTTTGGTATTCGTCTTTGGGGTCAATTTCTCAATTTGAATTTGTGGCATTTTCTGGGTTTATGTACTCTGCATTCGCTTTTGTACACATTTCACTTAGTTGATTTTTATTGAAGCGCATACAATGCGCGTTGCTTATTGTTGCTGCCGGTCAAATTTGATTAAAAATGCATTTTTTGCTCAACTCAATTTTGAACTCCTTTTGATGTGCGCGAAAGTATGCAGTGTGTTAAATATTATACAATGTACACCTGAGTATTTTGTTTCTTAAAATTTATTTGATATAGACTTCAGAATATACTACTGTGACTCAAGCAATCGTTTAGAAGGTGGGTTTTTAAGTATTTATATGAAACGAGAAATTGATTAAGTTATATCTGTCTGTCCGTCCGTCCGTCTGTGCACACGATAACTTGAGTAAAATTGAGATATCTCAACGAAACTTGGTGCACGTATATATATTGGGATAAGGACGGATGGAATTGAAAATGGGCGAAATAGGACAATAACCACGTCTTCCTCTCATATAACGGTAGTTTGCAAAAATACAAAAACTGCGATATTTTAGTAACTACTAAAGGATATTCACTCAAAATTGATATTTGCAATGATATACTAGCGAGTAATAAAATGTTATGAATTTTTGAAAAATGGGCGTGGCCACGCCTACTTATGTATTTATATGTATGCAGCTTTGCGAACTTCTACCAAACTTTTCATAAGAGTTAATCTTGGTCCAACATGAAAAAGGATTGAAAATTTTTGAAATCTGACAATAACCACGCCCACTTTCCATATAACGGTAATTTACAGAAACACGAAATCTGTAATAAATCGGTAACTACTGGAGCTAATTTACTCAACATTTATGTTTGCAATATTTCCTTAAGCATAGTACTAAGTTCGCGTTTCACGTGAAATGGCTGTCAAATTCCATACAAATTTCAATACTGTGAAATATGCGTGAAATTTCACATGTGTTTCGCGGCAAAGTAGTACTCAGTTCACGCCGGGAAAACACCGTGCAACACGCTAGCAACATGACGCCAGCAACATTTTTTCACCGCTATTTAAAATGCTCATGTCATTTAAAACTAAGCGAAAAGTGACATTTGTTCTATTTTCATTTTGACGTTTCTTCTCGTTTGACAATCAGTGTTGCTAGCAACATTTCACGGCAAGCCAAATGCATGTTGCCGGCGAAATTTCATATAACGGTAAATTTCAGAAATATAAAAACTTTGATATTTCAAAATTTAGAAATGATTTTGGTACTCACAACAATCTCTTAACAAGAAATAACATTTGTATGGATCTTTGGAAAATGGGCGTGACACCGCCTACTTATGACTGCTAAAGTTTATCTCGGCAGCCGCTTTATCGATTTCTACCAAACACAGTTAAAATATTTCTTTAAGTCTAACTGAGCATACTATCGAAGACCACCCCTCTGTACCACGTAACGGTAAGCTTCGGAATCGTGAAAAATTTATGTTTAGTACGTGCGACGGGTATTTAATGTTCGGTTTCGCTCGAACTTAGGCTTCTTTACTTTTTCTCTTTTTATTAGTGTATGTTACTGGATAACTTTGGATAACGTGAGCCGATTTCGAAAATTTTTTTTTTATTGGAAAGGTGGTGCCTCAAGGGCGGTCCCAAACTTATTTGGTTTAGTTGCTATCATTGGATTATGAAGAAATTAACGGTGCTCCTAAATTTTTATAAGAGATTGAAGTCGGTTGTGTTTTTTGTTTAAAAATCACTCGTTTTTTTATTTGTTTAAAATAAAAAGTGTTCACAATATAACTAAAATCATTTAAACCAAACCTCCAAACTTTACACAAAATTAAAAAAATTCAAAGCAAAAAATTTCATCAAGATTTTAGATTTAATAAAAATAAGATTTTTAAACATTTTGGGATATACAGTTTTATAGCCCATGAATTTTCGGTATAATAAAGTGCAAGTTTGAAGCAGATAAAATTCGTATTGTTTTCTAGTAGTTTTTTTGCTGAGTTTCTTTTGAATTTTTTTTTTTTTTTATTGTAATTTTTTTTGTTAACGGTCTTGTTTGTGCATTTTTTTTCATAAAATATTCTTTGTAAAAATTTAACAAAAGAAGTTTAAATGGAAACCATTATGAATATTTACAAAATAAAATCACTCAGTGAATGCTTGTTTTAGTCAATGTTTACTGGCGGCATTAAATTTTAATTATATAAAAGCAATCATATGCTCATATTTCATCTACTATTTTAAAGGGCCCGAGAGTAGCATATGACATCCGAAATATTTTAAAAGTAACCAAAATCCAATACACTAGTTTGTTTGTCTGTTTACTTGAGCGTTGTTGCTGCCGCGCATTCTTTAACAAAATATGTAACTTCGGTTGGGTAGTGTAGAGAAAAATGTTATCCCCATTGATTTAGCAGCCACTGCCATTGCCATTGGCCGTTTGCTTCGCATCCAACATAAACTTTTTGAAATGTAGCTTTATATCGTAATTTATTGTTTTAGAAATATGCTAGCCAAGCAGTTGGTGTTATAATGACAGACGTTCTCCTGGGAGAGCGTTTTAGCGACGTGTTTGCCGCAAGTTAGCGGTTGCAGCTCAACTTTGGCCAATTTCAATAAGCCAATGTGCATACATAACTATTTGCCGAGTCATGCATAAACCCTATTTTACGTAGATACATACATATGTATACATATCGCTCATTTACTAAAAGATCTTCATAGCTCAAAAAAAACGAAATTTTTGAGCAAATGATGCAGAATTACTCGTTATAGATATGCTTCATATTTTGTACAAATTTCGTGCTAAAATCTTGGGTATTTTACGCGTAAGAAGACAATTAGGGGATTCACAGGATATCGTAAGGGTCGTAAAAGCTCTCAATGTAAAATGACGCTAAAAATGGTTTTAGGGGATTCTTTGTGTATAGTAAGAGCTCATTATATATTTTCTATCAGTTTATAAGAATTATTGCATAGTTACAAATCCACTAGAAGCATTTTATTCATTAATTTACATTGAAAAATTCTACGACTTTAAGACTTTACGTCGCTTACGACATCTTGTGAATACCCTAAATATGCATCTATTTTTTCCACATATTGGGAACAAACTCAAAACTTTAAGCGTATCTCCTGAACAATCTCGTTTTTCGGGTTGTCACAGTCTTTTAGCAAATTAGTGTTATGTAGTTCATATTTATACATCTAATTACTAGTGCATATATACAAATACGTTAAAGATTTATAGTCTGAACTGTAGATTGTGCTTTACTAGAAATCTTCTTACTTTTTATTGCGTCAAAGTCTCTGACAATTAAGCAGCAGTTTACTCATAATGGGGTATATTCACAGGCACCTTAAGCACAGTATGCAGCTCTCACGAAAAACAAAAAATTCATATCAAAAATCGCTCAAGAAATGAAAAAAGGCATTTTCTTGTATCAAAATATCTTAAACCGTTTGCAGCTCTCAAGAAATAAATAAATGCTCATATATTTATTTCTTCAAGAAATTTTACAGCAAGGGCAAAGTACTTCTTCAAGCAACAGAAATAATGAAAAATATTTCTTGTGATGCTTCTTGCCAGGTGGAAACAATGCTTATATCTTTCTAATGGCGATCTCCCACGTCAGGCATTGACTTATCTTCGTGTATATTTCTGACAAAAAAAATCGGCGCATAAAAAGCCAAAAATTCATTTTTTTATCATACTTTTTATCAAAGTTTAATTTAAATAAATACAAAAATATTAAAGCATTAATAAAGAGATATTGCTATTAAGATAAACTGTATATCTGATAAAATTTACATAAGAACAGGTTGCTTTCCCGATACACTGTTTTCGTTTTGATTTCATTGAATTTTCTTAGCTTTTCCCATTAAAAGTATTTTTATATACATAGATGATAAATGATGGATCTTTCTTTATAAAATAATATTCTCTAGAACTTTAGCTAATTTCATATATTATTTTACTCTAACTCTTCCCTCTGACAGGTGTTTATGGAGATGTGCAACGTGTGAAAATCTTATACAACAAAAAGGACTCAGCTCTCATACAAATGGCCGAACCACAACAAGCCTATTTGGGTAAGTACATAGTATTTGACAGTTGATTTCACAGAAATTGCCTACTATAGTTTTTTCATACACTAGCCGATGTGTTGGTATTTTAAATAGTTCGTTTACACATAACTTTATCACCATTAAATCGGATGTTGATTGGATTTCATTCGCTTGTGGCAAAATAAAACTAGAGCCCTTCAGAGCTATTCCAATTCCATGACGGCAGGCCTTTGCAACAACATTCTTCAGCCGAAAAATTGCAATTCATAAATTCATAATTCCCTTTTTAATAAATACAATAAACACAAATAACCCAGACTGTGGCCCTGGCATCGAGATTGGAGAATGGCTAGTGTGGGCTTTGCAAGGATTCACTGAAATAATTGAAATTTTCATAAGCTTAATTATTTTCATTGTAAAATTCCTCAACCCAAGGAAAGCATTCGATTTCGAGCACTCCATGGCAACATCACCTACCATCTACCAACAACACATCACAGACAGGCGGCAACGTTCAATGTCAGCAAGCACCTTTATTTCGCACTTGCCCTACTGCGTGAATAACAGTGCCGCGCGCTACTTTGGCAGGAGAAAAGCACCAAATTTTTACAACGAATGCCACAATAAACGTTAATGCCAGTTGGTCTGTTTATAATCAGCTTTCAGACATCCTTCTACTTACTGCAGTGGGTGAATGATTATACTCCCTTGGAATATATGTACATATGTGAGGAGTTTCGGTTATTGCGCTCTATGGCACAAAATATTGGCTTATAATTATTTCTCTCTTTGCGCCAGAGAAGTTTGAAATATAGTGCGAACGAGTAAACGAGACTTGCTCCCTTTTTTGTACAAGTGAACAAAATAATTTTCTCTAACGAATTGAGCTTTCATCTTACATTTTTAGGCAGATCTTCTACCATTATTGCGTTATTTCCCCCAAAGTTTATTTTAATTTATTGTTTTATTTTAATTTATTGTTTTATTTTAATTCTTTTTATTTTCAATGTAAAATAAGTTACCGCTGAGACTATCCATCTCTATCCACTATATCCATTTGAATGCATTGATGTGTTATTAAATATTTGATTGCGAAAGCATAACATGGCATTTTCGTCAACATTCTCCATAATATGTATGTATCTGCGCCAGCACGACACTGCGGTACATACATACAAATTATTACCTTAGCTGCATGCCACCTACGGTTCATTTTCCCTTACTTCCACCTCTCCTTGTGCCGCATGCACACTCGCTTGCTTGCTCGCTCACAACATTGGTCCCATTGGCATTCATAATGCCACAGAATATTAATAAACAGAATTTCAGGTGGATAGCGAACAGGTCGCGCTGCAGCAGAGTGAGTTGGACAATAACCACAATAGCGAAAAAAAGAATATCGCTGCATCGGTATTTATTGCAATAACAATAATAATGACGGTAGTTGGCAACAGGGGTGAAAGCAATAAATGGAAACTACTGCGGCCTGCGGTTACATTCGATATTTAAAGCATTTTTGTTCGATTTCCGGTGAAAGCAGCCAGCTACATCATTACCCCCCACCAGCTTCTGCATGCTCGAGCTACTGTTCTTCACTCACTCTATCACTAGTGTATCCTCTCGCCATTGAAATATGTACCTATTTTAGTACATTGGTCCTTTAAAAAAATGCTGCATTTATTCCGAAAAGGCTTAAACAAATGACAGTCTTTGGAGCTTAATATGGAATGATGAATCCATAAGGAGAGTTAAAATGGGCTTCTTGAGCTCAAAACGCATTTTTTGTTTAATTTTGTCAAATTTGTCAAATTTTAATATTCTTAAACCTTGGTAGCGACCCCTAAAATAATCTTACAATTTTAAAATTTTCGTGGATGGCTTTGTTTTGTACATAGAACGAAATGAAGGGATGTTCC
>JAPVRG010158086.1:0-14667 GCA_029783565.1 Rhagoletis cerasi | reverse complement strand
ATTAATCTCTGCACACAGATTAATTGCGAAGACCTCCGCCTGAAAGATGCTCGGATACCTTCCCATGGGCACAGATAGTTTTGTACGGGGACCAAAGAGGCCTGCCCCGATGCCCTCTTCAGTCTTTGAGCCATCTGTGTACCATTGTATCGTACTTGCTCGTGCATGATCCTCCAAAATAGAGTTGTTCCAGGTTGCTTTACTACAGAGCTCTATTTTGAATCTCTTCTCGAAAGCGACCACCTTGTTTATTTCGTCTCTTGGGTAAAGAGCTAGGGGGAGCTGGGATCCTAGCTTTTCCATGTACCTAGTCGATAATACTTTCCCTTTGCCAAAGCCTTCTCTCGCGAAGTTAAAGAGAGTACGCTTGGCTGCCTGCTCTATGGTAATGTGGAGCGGCTCCAGGTCGAGAATGACCTCCAGTGCAGCCGTCGGGCATGTTCGCATCGCTCCCGTGATGCACACGCATGCCAGACGTTGGAGTTTTGTGAGAGATTGTCTCACCGTGACTAAGCTCGTTCTTGAAGCCCACGCCACCGCCCCATAGGTAATTACTGGCCTTACTATCATGGTGTACATCCATCTCAAGATCTTTGGGCTACATCCCCAAGACTTGCCTGCTAGACGCCTGCACACCATCAGTGCCTTCGTAGCCTTGGATATGGTTGCATCAACGTGTGATTTCCACAGAAGCTTAGAATCCAGGATGAGACCTAGATACTTAACCTCCGCAGAAACACTGACTGCAACCCCATCCACGGTTATATTCCTCATGCCTGGTAGTTTCCTTCTCCTGGTAAAGGGAATATAATATAGTGAAAATCAGCCTTAACAGCACTTCGATTCGACGAGGAATAACCGTCTGGGGTTAAAATCACTTTTGAAAAAAATTACAGATATTATGTTGCTTTTCGTACTTCAACAGGGTGTTATGCAGAAAGCCTAAACTATGTACGTCTGTATAAGCGGTGAAATAAATTCATATGTTGTAGGTGCGTACCAGTGTGACCAGGTTACCCTTTTTGAGGCCATATTTAGAGTTTAATTTTATGCCATAGTCACAGAGCTTTAAGTCTATCTTCGTGGCTCTTTTCTGGCCTTTTTTTACTTAAAATGTTCATAGTAAAATTCGGATTTAAACTTTTGAAAATACCTAATAAGTATGTAGTCACACTTAAAATCCCTAATATAAAAAAATCCACCCTTTGCCGTTAAAAAATTACAATCGTAGTGCAAAGTACATTTCTTTGGGAAAATAATTCCTTTTGTTTTTTTTTTAGGATTTTGAAAAAATATGAGACTGGAATTTGCTTTACGATGTGATGTAGGCGTTCTACCAGAATATATTTCAAAATGTTTCATATTTCTATTCACCTATTTTTGCAAACCTTGCAGTAATGTAGCCGTCATTAGCCTCTTAGTCATTATTTTGTGTTTTGATGAGAAGTATTTAAAAATTGATTTAAAGAAAATCGATTTCGCTGAACTTATTAAGTTGGTGAAGAGGTTTTAAGGTATGAATATAATGACTTATTTTTAACTAAATTTTTTTCTAACAATGTTTCAAAACCAATTTAGTTTAAATTTTTGTGATCATCCGATCACACTGGTGCATACATCGAAACTTATATATGTACGTATGTATTTCATTTACTTTTAAGTTGCTATCAAAACTAATAGTTGCAATCAAACTTGTTAAAATCAGTGCTACAGTTCCACTAAAACCAAGTAGTGTTATGCTAACGCTTCTTCCAACATTTCCCACGTTCGAGTTCGAACAAAATTTTAGTTTATAACCGGTTTTTCGCCCAACACAGAAGCAACGAACAGTCCAACTGGTATTTTGTTCTTGAAAGAGCGTCTGAGTTTGATTAGATTGCACGCTGTCAAACCCAACAGCCAACAAATAGAGCGTCCAAACATGTTTGGAAACCAATACCACGGCCAGCAGTTACTAATAAGACCTACCCGCCACCGACTACCTCCCTTCCAATTGTTCCCAACCATACCAGCTTCGCACTCCATACGCGTTCCAACAGCTACATTTGTGTAAGTGTACTTGTGGCGCGTCTTTCTAACCCACCAGCTGGTTCATCAAGAGATCTTCTTCCACGCCAACTTCGTTGCATTCGACACTTCGGTTTGGTACAACGTTTCGGCGCAATTCGCTGCTAGTTCGGCTTAATGTTTCGGTATTGAAAATTCCGCTTTACTTCGCCACACATCGCGCCTTTCGGCTTGGTTTGTATATGTTGCACCAAGTCCAGAGTCTCCTTCGCTCGTTCGCGCCTTCGTTGCTACGCTGGTCGGCCGGCAAACGCTTGCTTATCTACCCGGCTGACTGTTGTTTTGGTTGCTTCGCTGCCATTTGGTTGACTGGTGTTTCGTATAGAAGTTTTTAAATTGTTTGTCGTTGCAGCCAGTTGCTTCAGTTGGTCGTGAGCGGTCGTGAGTTGCTGATGTGATATTTAGTAAATTTTCGATCGTCGGATATTTTTGTGAACTAGCCAGTAATAATTGACGGACTATTTGTCGTCGTATTTTACGTGTATAGCGAATGGAAAAGCGTGTTTACCCATAACCAGTCTCGTAAACTGTAGTCACACATACATAGGCACTTATATGTGAATATACAAAAGTATCTGGTTGAATGAAAATTCGTTACACCGAAGCTAAACGAGAAAGGCAAGTGCTATAGCGACGGTAAAATGCTATTGCGGCTACGTTATGTTTAAATATTTTTTGAAGTTTCTTAGAATTGGAAATTATCAGTGAAATTGTGAAAAATAACAGCAAAATTTAAAGCGACAATTAAAAGTGTGTATCGGCTTAAATTGCAGAGAGCAAAATAGATTCTTGAGAAATAAAAATAATTACATATTATAATTAAAAAAAAATTACTTATTGGTGAATAACGATTTAAAGTTGTTACTAAAATAAAATAAATCGCAAACAAAGTATTTATTTTTAACAAGGCTTATAAAACGTTAAAATTTCCGAGACGCGCGAGATGTGAATGCAAACTGGCAATTAACCAAAATAAACTCTTTTGAAAACCATCTTAAAACTATTGCTGAATTATACAAACAAAAACAATTAACTGAAATAATTCGTTGTAATTTTTTAAGTTAAATTAATCGAATCAAAAAACGCAAATCCAAAGATTTACTGTGAATTATTTGTTATCAAATATGCAGATTTTTTGACTTAAAATTCAGCTCTCGAAAATAAAACACATTACCGAAGACCAAGTTGGAAAAAATCATAGATGATTCTCCTTTTCTAGACACGGTTGCTGTTAGTCTCCGTTCATTTAGACCAAAAAGTGTCAAGTACAAAAGAATTCAACTAAAAAGTGCAAATTAAAAATATTCCGAAGGCAAAACCTTGAATCCTAAGAAAGCAAAATCAGTTCAAAGCCTTTCAAAGTGCAAAACAAAACAACAAAAGAATTAAAAACAGAGCATAAAAGCGAACAATAAAAACACAAAGCAAATGAAAATCCAGAAAATGTCCACAAAAAAGGAAATCAACTCCACCCTAATGATGGCTTTTACCATCACAACGTTGCTGGGATTTATAAATGCGCAGGCAGTGGGCTCCAAGGATCTCTTCAGATGCCGCCAAAGTTGCTATCAAAAGGTGAGTGAGTACCGCATAACGATGATAAAGCAAAAAAGTAAAGAAAATGGAAAACAGAAAATGAATAGCGAATGCAATAATAAAGGGGCGAGATAGAAAAAACAAAAATCCACAAGGAAGAAAAGCCAGGAATATAAGCATATAGCAGTCATACAAATATGACATTTAAAACAAAAATAAGACTAAACTTAACAAGTAAGGCCGTCTCTGTCTCCAGTTGTACCGAAAGCAGAGTTCGAGTACATACATACATACATATTTTAAACTTTTAAGAAAATCCAAATGCTTGTATTGGGGAAATTTTCATCTAGCTACTTCAAACGATGTTTAAATTATGTATTGTAAGTGTAAGTGATGAGGATATATCAGATTCACTACCAAATCATAACAGAGTCAACAGAATGGCCCACTTAGAAGATCGAACTGAAAGAGTTAATCATTAAAAACTCTGCAATGCAATTGCTCAATGAAAAAAATTACAATATGTACTATGTATGTATGTATGTACATATGATAGGAAGTTTGTTATAAGCAGATATTTTTAGCATGACTTTGGACAGATGACAGATAGCGGCAGTGGGGGAGAATAGCGATGCTGTCTCACGGCTAACGAGTGGTAGGAGATTCGCAACCCCCAGCACACCATCGCGCTATTCTTCATTTTATTTTTAACTTCTTTTTTTGTCGCCTTCCTATACTCTTTTTCTTTCGTTAACAGCCGCCACTGACTGACATGACATTTGACATTTGAATGGGACGCGCAATGCGTGGCGACGGTCGCTTTTCGCATTCTGCGCTTCTTGCAGCTTTGTGTGGCGGCAAATCATAAAAGCTCTTTATCTGCCACTGTAACAGAGTTAAGGAAATCAATGTTTGTCTTGGCTTGCATTAAATTGAAAATGTGGTGGCCCGACTATTGTCCAAACCGCTGTAGCTACTTATGAAGATTGCTTATTACGCGATGTGTTCGTAATTGTTTGAGCGGCAATGTTTGTTAACCTTTATGAACATATGTATGTATATAACCACCTATCCGAGTATGTTTTGATATAAAAATACCGATTTTTTGGACAATATAGCTGATATTGGGTTGAAATTTAGTGTAGCCTCCTAAAAAAAATTTTTTGAATTAATATACAATTTTCAAGAAAGGAGTAAATATTTTGCCACCGGGCTTGGTTTTTTGCTTAGTACATCGCTCGCTGGACAACCAGCTAACCGGGGTAGGTCTGGACTATTTTACGTACATTGCATAGAAACAAGTAAAGAAATGTATGTTACACTCAACTTTACCTAAGTTTATTGTTTTGGATTATGTATAAGCGAGATTTATATATATCCTCATACATATGTGTGTAAAACCCGGTAGGAAATTGTGTATGCAAGGCCCTTATTCCACTATGTAGAATCTGGCTAGTCTTACAAAATTGAGATTTTTTGAAAAAGACAAAGACAGAGAAGACAGCTGGATAAGGTTTCTTTCCAAAGATTTGCCTTACTGGGGATGGGCTAATAAAACATATATTAAATTAATTAAATGACTAACGAATTCTGGCGCTCGACAGATTACTTCAATCACAGTTCTCTTCGTCATTGCTTGGACTGCGTCTAACATGCAATATCTGGTATTAGCTAAAATAATCTTAGTACACTGCCGGAAAAAATATATACAACAATTTTTATTCTAATATTTTTCCGGTAATTTTTTATAAAAATATGGTTAATTCTACAACAGAAAACATAAAAATAAAGTCTCTAAACTTTGTGCAAAACTCAGGAAAATTCAATAAATTTGCGTACAAATTTGCAACTTTCTAATCAGATTTTAAACAAAAATTCTAGGTACACAGTTATCTAGCCCATCAAATTTTAAAACAACAAAGTGCAAGCTTGAGTTGCTAGAAAATAGCGTTGATTTTTGGCAATTTGGTAAGTAATAACACCATTGGAAAAAAAATTTCAAAAATCAACGCGATTTTTTAGCAACTTCGAACTAGCACTGGTTATATTAGAATTTAATGGGCTACAAAACTGTATACCTAGATTTTTTTTTTAATCTGATTAGAAAGTTGCGAATTTGTATGCACATTTATTAAAATTTCCTGAGTTTAGCACAAGGTTTAGAGAATTTATTTTTATGTTTTCTGCTGTAGAATGAACCATATTTTTATAGAAAATTACCAGTAAAATATTAGAATAAAAATTGTTGCATATATTGTGCAAAATTCGCTGTACCAATACTTTTTTCCGGCAGTGTAGGTGTTTTTTAAGAACTTATTATGTTGAAAACATTTTTTAAACAAGTGAAACTTTCAGGGTTCAAAAGTCCCAACATGTTCAAAAATTTTGTTTCTTTCTGTTGTGATATATGATTTCCGGTAGAATTCCGATTTCGGGCTCAGAATTTCTCTAACACGTCAGGTTTTTGAGATATCGTAACCTAAAAGTGCAAAAAACGGTGTTTATTGACATATTTGAGGTTATGTCATGTCAAATAATTTTTTTTTCACAGGAAACTTAAAAAAAAAATCTTCCCCTTTTAAATGCCCAAATATCTTTTTTTCGCTGAGATAGCGCATTAGTAGTTTGATTGAGGGGCTATTAAAACGCATATATTTAATGAAAGTTGGACATCTGTTGACTTTTGACAAAAAAAAAATTATTTGATCACAGAAACCTTGATTATAGACTTTCACGCAATCGCTACTCTTCAAGTGGCAAATTTAGAAAAATGGGTATGTCCTAATTTGATAGCCAAGGAAGGCATCTATTTTTATTGCCTACATTCATTGCTGGGGTATTCAATAATATATCTGCGGCATTTTTATAAAATACTTTATAACCTCTCCATGTAAATAGTTGGGGATCTATTAATCATCAAGATCAGTCAGGAATCGTTTAATAATAGAAGTAAAAAAGCTGAGATACAATTTTTCAAATTTCAGTTAAATGAGTTAACTAAATCAGATGCCAGTTTTTCATAAATTTTTCTAATAACCAAGTAAAGGCTAATAACAAATTAGGTAGTCGAAAATCTATTAAATCCATTACTAAAATTTGTTCAGAAATTTCTCATAATACACTGAGAAAAGAGTTTAGTTATGTCAATTATGTAGATAAAGATATTTCTTTCAACAAAAGATTCGGCAATTATTTATAACCAAATCATGTGTGGAGAGAAATATATTTAGTTACTGTAACTTACCTCTTTTCTCAGTTTACTTATAAAATCTTGTTTTCGGCAATCTACATATCAAAGCACTTTGATATGCAATAAATCCGCTTGTAAATCGAGGAAAAATCTTAAGTTGGAACGAATTTCAGAAATCTTACGAACAATTCATTTTAAATATTTGAAGGATGTCTACGACCACTACACCTTTTTGTCCATCTGTGAACAAAATAACATTTTTATTCCAATTTGTAAAAAAAACTGCTTGCGATTTTTTATTTCAATTATTTTGTGCAGCATTTTTAAGTTAAGTTGTATTTAAAGAAATTACGAAAAATATTTTTCCAATATTTGTTTAAGTATTTAATTAACATTATTTCAATGGCGAAAATACATTCAAACTGTCAGCGAAAATGACAACAAAATTAATTTGTAGAGGCAAGCAGTCAGAAACCTTGACAACATCCTGCTCCCACAATAATACTGTATTTTGTTGTTGTTGTAGTTGTTATTTTGATAGCTGTCGTATAGACATATTTACAAATATTCCCTGGAAAAGCAATTAAAATTACGCCTTCGCTTCACTAGGGACTCGCTTTTAGTTGGCTATGTAGATACATATTTACATACCAGCTAGGTGCTGCATAACGACAGCTCCAGCTACAACTAAAACAATAGCAACCACAAAGTTGATTATGAATATCATAAAATTTAAATACACACGTTGGTGTCAAGTTTTTTGCTATTTATTGCAACAGCAGCAACAACAACAATGAGCGCAACACAATCATAAAAATTGAAACAAGAGAGGCAGCATAGAGCAGTCAGCAGGAGCTACGGGTACCCGCAAACATTCAGTGTCCAAGGTGCACCGCATTAGGGCAGCCAGAACATATCTAAAGTCAGTCAGGCAAGCAGTCAGCCCGTCAGTCATTCAGTGCCTTTGCCAACGACGAAGCCAGAGGCGAGCTGATGATTACCTAGCCAAGCTATAGGAGAAGTAGCGCAGTAAAAATCGTATTACACTTTGAAATACAATAACTTGTATGATGTGGCATAATAAATTCGCACATTTTTCATAGTAAGCTGAAATTCTAGAATAAGTCCTTTACATATATACATACATACATATATACATACATACATATTTGAGATTGGAAAAAACACAAAGAAAAAAACAAATATGTAGATGATAAGGCGCATACAAATTTGAAACTTGGAGTATTTATGTATTTTTGTATGGTACTGCCTTTCTTATTTCCAAATATGCAATAAATTTGTGAGGAAATTGCAATACAAAATTAACTAATTACAAGCAACTAACAATTATAAATTTTGCATTTGCATATGCAGCAAACAAAGATATTTAAATAAAGAAATTAGATGCAAGTGAAATGCAATACATTAAAATGGATATAGCAACAGTTAAATGGCGTGCCATAAACTCACGCACTCATAAGTCATTATAAATATACGTAAATATGTAAGCGGGTAGTCAGTGGCGCGCTTATCAGAGCACAGAAGAACGACTGCAATAAATAATCATAAAAATGATATGTTTTTATTGAAATACAAAACAAATATAAGCTGCATTGCATAGCATTTGAGCAGCCGTGCGCGGTGGGTTCACTGACTGCTGCAGCGCGTTCAACCGCTCGTGCCACATCAACCGCATTCGCATTCGCGCTGATAGCGCAGGAATGAAGCCCTCGCCGTTGCTCAGCGCTCTGCTTGCAGCTACAAAAACTAAAACAATTTCAACAGTTGCACTATCTTTTTATTCTACTACAACTCGCTTGCAAGTAATTGTATGCACAGCTCCCCTCTGTCAGAACATAAAAAAATTCTAAATTACAAACTACCGCTACAAAAGCGCGTTGGGGGAGGTGGGAACTTTGTGATACTAATAAGCGTGCAGCTAAGTGCACCTCGTTGAAGCTTAAAAAAACAGATATTTTTGCTTTTTAAATTGGCTATGCACATAATAATATTCTTATTCGACGCTCGGAATGATATCGCTCTCAGCACTTAGTGGTTTCCTAATTTTTTATCAAACTTTTTAACTTTTATTATAATTGTTTCTATGCAGTCAAAACGCTTTTCTTTCCTATTCTGTTCATTGCTGGAAATTCAGCGCTACTTTCACTGCTTTTATTTTTTCTTATTTAAAGATTTTTTTTTTTTAATTTATGCACCCCAGTTAAACTTTTTTAATTACTTCAATGTAGATGACTATCTAATAACTTTGGGCGAGTAATTAGTTCGAACTCATTTTTTTTTTAAAAACCTGAGGAGATTGTTTTCTTAAAAAAGGGAGTTCCACAGTGGGGGCGTGCATAAGAACGCTAATTTATTTATTTGCCTTTTGTGAAACAGATCTCTTTAAAATATATTAGATATTAATTAGTCGTATATTTGATAAACTAACAACTGTATGGACAAACCTGCATAAAGTGCGTTATCTTCATCAAACTGGTGTGCGATGTCTGAAGGTTCTCATCCATCATAGACTAAAATTAAAATATATATTTGGCGCTTACACATCTTACTAAGTGCTATGCTTCTTCTCTAATTTTTGGTGTGCGCCTCGATGTTGTCGTGCATATGAAGGCACCAACATGCAGTACATAATTATTACGTTGTCTTCGAACGGCAGATGATGTTCCATGAGAAGATATTACATAACACAAATAATCTCTGTGGTTTGTCAGTGCCTGCCGAGGGACGACCGCTGATGGAAAACAAACTTTTTCTATAAGTTTTAGATGTTGCTCGGGCCAGGGATCGAACCCGGCTTCTAAAGAGTGGCAGTACGCAACTATAACCACATTTTGGACGGTATCTAGGCCCTACCTTGAGGGTTATCCGCATTCATTCGCTTAGCCACAAAAAAAAAAGTCTGACGGTGTCAAATCGTATGACTTTGCTGACCAAATAACATCGCCTAGACCAGACGTTACTAGTATAAATCGGCTCTTGTATTTATTTAATGGTATCTAAGGCGCTGTGAATAGCCAACTGACTTCAGTTGTTGTTTGAACTGGATCTTATATGAAAGTAGTAGTAACTTCAAATGCAGAATACACCATATTGTGCTGGAGGATTGTCCCAATTTTTGAGAACGTCGAGAAGACTTCAGTCACATTTTTGACCTTACGATATCTGCCAAAATAAGTTTCTGTTGGTTGTAGTAGTTAAAGGCATCTGTAGCTAAAACCGGGCCTGCCTCTTTTAGATATTTCAGGACAAAGTGTGGCACACCAATGATATTAAACGTGAACTCCAATACGATGCATTAAAATTGTTTGTTTGCAGAAGGAATGTTCGAACGAATCTTCTCGCATTTCAAGAATACACCGAAGATCGGTGATTGCAACATGGGACTATAATATAAACTGCGGTAATAAATCTGCGGTAGAAATCGAAAAATATGTCAAACTGAGGAAGTTCGAAAAATAATTTCAAATCACGTCATGCATGCAAAGTGACTTTCGAAAAAGTTTTTATTTCCGAGATGCGATATTGTATGTTTCAGTCAGCGTTTTTGAAAGTTGCAAAATGAGCAGACTGTACTTTTTGCAGAGCAACCCGATGTCTATTAAACGAAACATCTTTTTTATTTAACATAATTTTATTGAAAATCTATAAAGAAATAAAAATAAATAGAAATTGAAAGTCGCTATTAATTTTACGCTATTTCAAAATAAAATACCGTAAAATTTAAATCCACCTCATTAATGCTAAATTACAAATTATTCACTTTTAGCTGACCTCACGTATCATTCGAAACGCGGCCGTTCTTATCGATTTTTATTTTCGAACTTTACACAACGCAAGCACACACACATGCATACATACATACATACATGCATTCAAACGCTGCACATTGCAATCAATTCTACGCACATTTTTTTAGCTGATAATGACTGAATAGCTGCCAGTTACTCTTGCTTTTGTGTTGCTCGTTGTTTTTGTTGTTGTTGTCACTTTAATTACAAGTTAGCTGTTGTAATAGATGTGATTGTTTGTTGTTGTTTTGCTGCAATTACTTAATGTTTTTGTATGTGTGTAAGTATGTGCAAACATAATTTGTCGACAACGCCCTGCCAGAGGCCTACATTAGTATTAAGCTGCTATAAAAATAAACAAATGCACATCTACATACATATGTACATATGTACGCTCATGTAAGCACAAAACTAATCACTTTGATAAGCAAGCGCTTAAGTTAGCGGGCTTCGTATTTGTTGGCAGCCTACAATATTTAATTTGTCATATATCATCAACAAGTACATACACATATACATATATATATGTGTATATATATATACATATGTACGTGGACAGTAGGAGGTTTAGTTCGGGTTAAAGTCCCACACTTTGGGCGTACGATGCTTCCTCCATATGTACCCTGCAGGAAATGGGGCTAGTTTGTAGCTAACTTTTAACTACCCAGCAGTCCACTAGTTGTAACTTTTTATTACTTATTTCCTTCGGCCGCAACTAACTACATTTGAATGGCGATGCCCGCAAAAAGGTGAGAACTATTTTCGTTAAACAAGAAGCTTTACGTCGCATTACCCGGGTATTATTCGTTTAAACGGCACCGACATATGTATATTACCCGGGTAGCCGCGTATTACCCGATTTTCCCGGATAATAAAAGCGCCGGGTAATACCCGGGTATCATCAGCCCTAATTCAAAGTAATGTTTGTATAAGGATATTTAAATAGAAACTTGCCAAAATAAATCCAACTCCCGATTACATCTGCATTACTCCTGCATGACTTTACAACTCACTTTAAGTTGGTTTTGTCATAATTAACTCCGATTTGGTTATTTTTATCAATTGATAATTTTTTTCTGCAGGGAATGCCCAGACATACATAAATACATATACACATAAATAAGCAAATTTATTTGTTCACATAATTATTTATTTAGGCGCACTGGTACACATTCAGACGTACATACATACATATAACACGTATGAACATATCTGGTTGTAAGTATTTGGCGTTAATGTGACTGCCAATCACTTTCTGGTGTCAATTTGGTTGTTCTCACTGCATTTGCGGCTGTTTGTATGCACACATACATACATATGTAATGCACTCTGGTTGTTTGGTGCTGTGCATTTGGGCTGGCATCATTGCACTTCCAACTTCATGCGATTGATAATTTGTAGTTCCACTATGACAGCCGACGCTACTTTGGCTGCCGTTGAAAGTGAGCAACCAATACGCGTGCAACGACGATTCACCGACTGACTGATAGCTATTTTGAATGGCTGAACGTCTGACTAAGTGGCTGGCTGTGTGACGGTTAGCGCGTCTGTTAACTTGTTTAACTTTCATTCGCTTCTTTGACTCAATCTGTTTGCCTGATTGATTCAACAGTTTGTTAGTTTTCAGTGCGATCTATTTGCCTTCGTGTTTTTGAAGCTTCCTTTTGCTCAACAAACATATGTACATGCATATGTGGATAATGACTTGCAATGTAATACGTCTTTACGCTTATCTGTAGCCTTATTGAGGACTCGTTGTCTCACTTCCATTTTTGTGCAAATAAATATTTTTCAGCGCATGAGCGCATAACGTAATGCCGACAGTCTGCATTAGAGCGTGCCACAAGACAATTCAAAAGCATTGAACGGATACACATAAATATTTACACAATCAAAAATCACGAGGAAACAGCTCAAGAAATGATGGAGAGATTACAATAAAAATACACAATGCTCATATATATAATTACAAGGAGAACTAAAACAGTAAGTGGAGAGTTGAAAATATACATAAATGCAGAAGAATTCCAAATATTTTTTCTATTTACTCATCGATGCTCAGTTTAGCCTTAAATTAAAATTTAAAATCAATCATGACCCCGACCCTTCATCTACACGCTGGTCTTCCAATATTTTGGATAAAATATCAGCTATCATATCTTCTACTGC
The DNA here is from genome assembly GCA_029783565.1 of Rhagoletis cerasi. Lineage (NCBI taxonomy): Eukaryota > Metazoa > Arthropoda > Insecta > Diptera > Tephritidae > Rhagoletis > Rhagoletis cerasi. Next base: position 1,896 of record JAPVRG010158086.1, on the reverse strand, counting down.
CCTTCGCCCAGATATCCACTAACAATTTCAAAGCGCTAAAAAATCTCTAAATTTTGCGCAATTTTCATGCAAGCCACAAACGGATTTCCATAAATTTTTTGTTCTCCGCTGCTTAATTTGAATTTTTCGAAATCTCATCAGCAACTTTTTGCCGCCTGCGGCATGTTTATATTTGCTTTGCACTTGAAAGCATAAAACATTGGTGTGCAACATCGCTACGCTGGCAGCGCGAAATCATATGCAACATTTGCTTAATATTTTTCCCGGCGCTTTAAAGTACGCACTTCAGCGGGCGTAATTGGAAATTACATACGTGCCACAGAGTGTTGCAGTGCTGCAGTGTGACGCTTTTTCTGTTGCTTTACCCTCGCTAGTATTACATTTCGTGCTATGTGGCTCAAGGACATTGAAATAGTTAAGGGAGAGGGAGTGGGAAAACAGCATCATAGCCTTCGAGCGTTTCACTGCTTCACTTTTGCGAAAAGGCATCGAACTGCTGTTGTTCAGAGCGATGGCGCGACGTCGAGGGTGACGCTGATGGTAATGTAGCTGCTGCTTATGGCGTTGCTGTTGATGGTGTTGATGACATTGATGTTGACGTTGACGTTGCAAAAGTGTTAATAACAGCATGCAAATTGCAATTGAAAAGTCATTTCAAGTTGAATGCAAACACATTTGCGAATTTAATTGTGCGTAAGTGTGCAAGTATGGGGAAAACTGAATTGGATTTTAACGCTGGAGGGAGCGCGGCAAATAAGTTGAGATATAGTAAAATTTTAAAATAAATGGAATTATACGATTACGGAGTTTAAACATAATTTTACAAGTATGATTGCATACAAAATTTATTTTAAAGATATCAAATAAAAGGTAAGAAACTGAAAAGCGCTCAAAAATTAGTCAAATGGCAGTGCTTTAGAGGGAAATCAATAGTTTTTCATGTGACTTTGTATTGCAACACAAGCAAGCGTCAGTAAATAGTCAAATCTAGTGTATAATACTCGCTAATTGTGATGCGGGACTGCTTCCTGTGTACCTTGGTAATGTGTGCTTTCCCTAAATTTTTTACCGATTTCAAACGTCAGGTTGCTTATTTAAGCTCACTATAAGGCGAAACGCCTTAAAATGTGCGTGTGATAGAAATTTCCTGCAAATCTGAGCTGAATGCTAATAAGTTAGCCTCACAGCAGGATATTGCATTTCACGTAATCAAAACAACAACAAACACGAAAGCAGGCTGTGGCAATAGCAAAAAATAGCAAGCGCTTCCGACGCATCATCATCGCGTACCTCATCATTATAGTCAACAGAAACAGAAAGTCGCCAATTATCATAACTGTCATACTTTTGCAACATACCCTTGTATGTACAGATATACATATAGATTCCATGTTAACATGTTTGTACGAGTATGTTTGTACATTGGCAATCGCTGCGGCAAGCCTTCGACTTGCTATAGATTCATTTTTAGGCTGTATGCCAATTGTGAGTGCCATGATGCCTGCCATGTGGTGGCAAGAAACAAAAGTGCGGCTCATCAGAAAAAACCCAAACACCACAAGTCCAATCAAATTTCTCATAAGCTTATGTATAAGCAACCTTTTGCTATTTTGTATTTTGCAATTTTCTTAAGAAAATTAACTTCATTTAAAATGCACTTAAGCGGTAAATGTTTGTACTTTTGTAGGCATTTATACGGACATGCAAATCAACACACATACATACATCTTTACATACGTGCAACATGTGCATGTGGCACGGCGGGAAATCATTTCGCAATGCGTAAATTGAAAAAGAGTACCTAGGCATGTCGACCAGCGGGCTGACGGGCAGGCGGCCAGACGTGTTTTACATTCAGTGAGGCAACGACGCTTTGTCTACGAATCGATTTAACTT
>JAPVRG010158057.1:0-11182 GCA_029783565.1 Rhagoletis cerasi | reverse complement strand
TTACGCATTCATTTATCTATACAACAGCATAGCAAAAGCAATTCTCTCTTTAGACGCAGTGATAAAAAAATTATACTCCACGTACTGCTTATTTTTCAAACGCACTGAACAAAAATCTCACTTACGTTATTTTCGCGGTTAGGGCTCGGCATAATTAATTTGCTTTTGAGCTTTTGTTATTTTCAAAAATCAACTGTACATATCTCATTGAATAAAATGGCAAAACAAAACGACCAAAATATTCATATTTATTTCATAATAGAAACAATTTCGCTTGCCTTTGACACTTCAGAAAAAAAAACCAAGAAAGACAGCGCTTATTCGCAAGCTTAAACGCTTTACCAATTTTTTCCATAACTCTGTTGAATAATAAGTATTTATTTTTTTCATTTCGCATTTCATTCATTTGTTTCTTCCCTTCCGGCTATTCTGCCAAAACTTTCATTTTTGTTTTGCTTCAAAGTTTACATAAGAATACTATTGTTCGCACTTATAAGTAAATTCCAACACAAATTGAAGTGGAAAACTTGATATCTGCCCAGCTAAATGGCTGCCCCGGCGCCCTAAGAATTTCCAAATACATTTTGCCCACTGCCATGTAGTGGAGAGTGTAAAGTGCACTGCCACTTGAACCAAGTGCAATTGTGTAAAGCTCTTTGTGTGTATGTGAGTAAGTATTTGTGTAAGCATTCATACATACATATTTACTTGTTTTGTATATTATCAAGAAGTTTTGTGGCATTGGTGGCCAGTTAGTTGTACTTATTTTATGCAATACTTAGATGCTTCTTTTTGCTGCATTCTTAGTTGGTCTCTTTTTCTTATGATAATACAAATAAATACATACTTACTTGTATATGTAGTGTATATATTTTATATATTTATTTATGTATGCATGTATGTATGTATGTACAACTGCTGGAAGGTAAATTCTTGGCGCTCTTTGTCGGTCATTTGTTCGCTCGCTTAGTTATGAAAATAGCAAACAACAACTATTACACAAAACTAACGGCACAACAATAATATTTTGTTAAAAACTTTGGCCCAACTGAAGATATAACAACGAGCAGTGTTTGAGATAACAAGACAAATTGTGGCAAGGAGATAGAAGAAGTGCAAGAAAAAAGGTGAAGAGAGTTAGCAATTGATGCGCTTTTAAGTATATATTCAGTTAAGGCGAGAGATAAGACTCTTCTTGTTGGAACAGCATATGGTGCAGAGTTTTGTTGAAAAGCAAAAGATAGAGATGTCGCAGTAACGCAAATGACTTCCTCTTAGTACGAAGCCATTTATCTACAAGGGCTTAGTATATTATGTACTTTAAGTCGGTAAAACATATAAGTAAGATTGCTTATTACTTTATTGTACTTCTATGAAAGTATGCAGCCGAGATGCGTTAGAGGTGCGAACTTCCACCTGGTAGGACCAAGGCGCTATCCCTGATCCGAGCAACATCTATACAGAAAAACAGCGATCACCCTTGGGCAGGTAATGGAAAACCTGCGAATATATTTATTTCAGGTCCGACCATTTATACTATAATGTCAAGACGCACACTCCGAACTTGAGGAAAAGCTGGGCCAAACACTAACCAAGAATGTCGGAGCCAATGAAATGGAATGGAATGTAATGAAATAATATGGAATGGAATGGAATTTTTATAGGCGAAGAGGACCAAGGAAGGGATTATGAATATAGGGAAATCAGTTGTGCATAGAAAATCATTACTCTTCTGGAAATTTAACAGACCCTTTTATGCTTCTTATGAGTTTTTCGAGGGAAAGAAAATGATGCTGGTCCATTCTCAATACGTCTAACCTAGAAGTGTATCATCTCAGTGTACCGAATGTCTTACAGCTGCAGAGAAAACGATCTATACCATTGTTATTCGACAAGCTAGACGTACACAGAGGGCCCTTGTTCACAAATCCTATCAGGGCTTGCAGCTCACTCATTTTCTAAGTGATAAAGAATTTCGCCACCACTCTGTCTGACCTTTTTTTAATTACAGGTTAAACTTTTACCTATCCAGACTAGACCCCGGCATGTGAAGGTTCTCCTAACGTCAGCAGCCACTTCGTCGCATGCCCGCTCAACCCAACTCAACAGCGTTCCTCTTCCTTGTACCTACCTTGTCGAAACAGCACGTTTATTTGGCCTATCGTTACTTGAGCTTGACGACAGCTATTGATCGGACTGACCCCATTCTAGTCAGTGCAAGGTAAGCCGCTACAAGAACAATAACATTTTCAGGAAACAATTGGTTGCTTTGCGGATGTCAGCATTGACCAACGTGTTTCATGGACCTTATTAACGCGCTCCATAATGTACCTGGCAGTGCTCGCTAAGTTTCGCATTTCAATTAACTTGGGTCCAATTGAACGCTCAAAAAAATCGCCGCTCGCCAATTAATCAACCACTCTTTGCCTCGATCCCAACATGATTTCTAGCTCGTTTCATTCTGCAACGGAGTTTGGCCTTAAATTACATTCCTGATCAGCTTCGGTGTCACTACAGATCTTAATTTGATATCCACGCCAACTTTCGTTAATTACACAGTGCTAAAAAAAAATCATGGCACGGTCCAGTACAACATAGAAAAACGTTTCTTATAGTTTCAGAATCCTTCATTTTTTATTAAAAGAAACCGTTGCCTTCGATTTAAAAAATTTCCAAAATGGCACTTAAAAAGGGTATACATACTAAATTTGGTAGGAATGGGTGAAGTGGTTTCGGGATATACGTAGGTAAGCAGTGCCACGCCCAGTTTCAAACAATTGTTTGAAACCCCATTATTTTGCTAAAGAGCCATTGTAAGTATCAATTTTAATTTCATTTAGTATCCATTTCAATAATAAATCAAGGCCCAGTTTATTTAATAATAAATTACCTAATATCGACAATTTTTATTCGATTTAAAAAAAGGGGCATCAATTTGTTTGTTAATGAAAGTTCCTTTAGAACAATAGAATACATTTGACAGCTTTCATAGATGTGTTTGAAATTAGCTATATTCAAAGTTGGAAAAATTAAGAAAATAATAATTTTTTTCAAATTTACCCAACTGAAACTCCCAACAATCTGAATCTAACAATAGATATTTACACAAAATTTTAAAGGTCTATAAATCCTCCTTTCAAAACATATTTGATTTTTGGATGCAAAATAGTCAATTTATCAATAGATAAGTGCATAAGGTACGAAAAAAAATTTTTTTTAGCAAAAAAAATAGTTAAGGTTTCAGGAAATATAATATATTCCGATATATTCCGTGATTTTCTTTTTATAGCACTGTGTTACCCAATCAGCTACTTTGAGTAATGCAAAGACTTTCTTTTGAAAAAACGTTGTCATTACACCTCAATCAAAAAAGAAAGTTACTTTCCAGATTCCATCCTGCTTCAGTTTCAATTTCAGTCGTCGGTTTAGACATTGTTTTCCAACTTCCCTAAGAGATTGTCTGGATCTCTCCATTGCTCCTGGTATAAAAGCTAGAGACGTAATTTCTTCCAGAAAGAACTCCTGGTACCAGTTTTTAATGCGGGGCCCAAATCAAAGGTTGTTTCTCTGACAACCTTTTTGAACAAATCTCTGTGCCCGCAACTCCGGTCGTCGCGATACAATCCAAAATAATTCAGTTGACACATTGTCTTCATTGTTTCATTTTAGAGTCCAGAGCTACCAAAGCCAATAAAACATCAAGAGTCGCCCTGACGTTATACTCATTATATTAGTAATATCTATAAATGCACTTTTTTGTAACTCATGGTTCTATGCCACCATACTACACACTATAGCTTTGTACCTCATGCAGCCTTAGACTCCAAGTCTTACAAATGGTTCTCCGATACTGTACGAAAATTTTAAACGTCGCACAAGAGTCAAAAAATCGAAAAAGCTTGCGAAAACTGAAGGCGTCGTCGGACTTCTACAATATCATATTTTTGGCGGCCGCTGTAGTGTCGTGGTTAGCAGTGCGCACTACCATTCCGCGGGACCTGGGTTCCAGCCCAGTTTCCGACCAACATCAAAAAAATAAAAAATAAAATTTATTTCTAATGCGGTCGCCCCTCGGCAGGCAATCGCAAACCTCCTTCTGCCACGAAAAACAGCTTCTCATCAAAATACAATCGCCATTTGGAGTCGGCGTAAAACTGTAGGTCCCCCCCATCATCGAGGCGCACGCCACAAATCGAAGGAGAAGCTCTGACATACACTAACATATTAGTATTATATGTTTTTGAGTTCGCTAATTATGATTCTGGAGGCAACTTCGTAAAACTCAAAATGGCGGATCCTATATAACGGACAAATATTTTCAAAAAGTCGCTAAATTTACTTAAAACTCAATATCTAGAAAGTGCCGAATTTTCTAGGAAAAGTTGTTGAACCTTCAAAAGGTCCCGAAAGGAAAAATAGAATTGTTAAATGCCTCCTTAACATCAGCAGAGACTTAAATTGTGTAATAACCTGCTTTCAGCCTTACCTTGCCTATTTTTACAATGCCTTGTTGGGCGAATACGGATTATATACCACTCTGGTACTTATGTGTGTTGGTCAGTATTAAGAGATCTGTCCAGTATTTTTCGACCGCCCAAGCTATAAGGTATAAGGAATATCAGACTGATTGGCGTGAAGCCTACCTAAAGTTTTTCCAAAGTTTTGAATATGACCGAATGCTAGACTCTTATCAGAACCCTTATGAGCTTGTCTCCCCACACTTTAACATCATCACCACTAGGGCCCCATGACTTCCATGACTTAAAGCCGTCAAAATAAGCCTGAGAAAACCTCACAGCTTCGTCAGTTAACATCCCTTATGTTAGTTTAGTCCGCGTTATAATTGCTCGGCAGGGACGTGGTATAACTTACGTGGTATAACTTACGTCTGAAATTAAAAATATATTAATGTTATTGTTGTGGGGCAAAATTTATTTTCAACCGTATTACGGAGCTTTATAAAGCAGAGGTGGGTGATGAGGATTACGATTACTTAATGATTAGAATTGCAGTAATCCCAAAAAGCTAAAAAACAAGATTACAATTAAAGTAATCCTTCATCGAAAGAAGTTAGATTACGATTACAGTAATCGCGATTTTTAAAAAGTTGAAATTACGATTACTGTAATCGTAATCCAAGTTCGTTCGATGAAGAATTACTTTTTAGGTAAATATATATTATCTTCATATTATCGTTAAACGCGCATTTATCTTTCGCAAATTTATAGAATTACTTCGTTTAATATTACTCAAAAAATTTTAATTAGAAAAATTTTAAACCTATTTTAATCATTCATCGAACGAACTTAGATTACGATTACAGTAATTGTAATTTCAAAAAAGTTGAAATTACGATTACTTAATCGTAATCTAAGATGCCTTTGATGAAATATTACGGCAATCCCAATTTAATAATTTTTTAAGCTGCGATTAAAATAATCGTAATCCTAGATGGAATCGATTACACATGTAATCCTTATCGCGCTTATGGTTGCAGGACTATGCCAATAAAACACAAATGACTGGTGCACTTTAAACCATTTCTTAAATTCAGCCAGAGATCTACAGCAGAGTGATTAAAAACTAGACCACTTGGATATAGGTTACAATAAAAATCCGTTGCGGACATTTATACGTTGTTATATTCAATATATAATGGCTTTCGTGGGCCTTTCAAATAAAAAATATTTTCGTGGATGCCTCACACATAACATGTTTTATTCCATTCCATTTCAACATCCACCCATCATATACCCGAGTATTTCATTGCCTAAGTGTTTCAAATGTCTTATTATGCCAAACAGACAAACAATGTTTTTGACGATCTCGTCTGCTTTTTTTTTCCTTTATCCTTTAGGCCGGGCAGAAAATATGTGCAGGCTACGTCTTGGAACCAGCCTGTTAAAGCCTTCTCGGTTACAAGGGACATTTAGTTCGCCTTTGAAAAATTCACTTTTACATCATTCCATTAAATAAATAATTTTCATTTAATCTGAATCATTCATAATAGTCGATCCAATGAGCATTTTAGCTCAAATTTAATATGGCATAAAGGCTAAATATCTTTGTTTTGATGTAAAGCCATTGCCACCATTGGTCTTTTATTTACATTTTGGGCAAGTTTCGGGCAAACTAGCGTAAGTACGAAATGCTCTCACAACAGAGAGAAGCCCATTTTCGTGCTCGAAAATAAAGTATTTATGTACATACACATATCCATCCATTCCTTTAAATTTGTGCTTTTGTTCTCTTAATTTGTTAGCAAATCTGCTGCTACACATTAACCTTCAATGCTTAAACGTGCAGTGAAATACTAATTAGTTAGCTAAATACGTGTTTGCACTAGCAAATACTTACTATACAGGCCAAAACACACCCGACCGGGAAAGAAATTTGATTACAGGCTAACGCTTTTAAGTTTTTCTATAAACCTAGCGAGGCCCTAGAAAGAAAAGTAACACTGGATATATACAGCCGCTAGACGTTAACTCCGGCAACTTCTTTTCAGAAAACAATTGCAAACTTTTTGCGCAGTTTTGAACTTAAAACTCGAGTTCAATTTGTTAAAGGAGGATTAGATATGTCAGATATTTGTCAATAAATTTTCTTTTTGCAGATTTTCCATATATATAAATTGAAAAAAATACTCAAATGCCGTCGGGAATGATATCATTTCATACAGAATTTCTACTCAGGTACATAATCAAATGACGGTACTCCACATTCCGCACCAGGAGGTCTTGTTACTTGCTCTGATTACAGTAGCGTACAAGTAGTTGGCGGCTATTGGATGAAGCTGTTGGAAATGCGCAAAGAGTGAAAATCAAACATATATACATAAACACACTAAAAACAGTTCTACGTAAAACAAGGATCACACGATTTGTAAATTTATACAGATTTGTACATCTTTTCAAAAAAATTTTATGGATAATAAGTTCAGCTCAATAAAAAAAAAACCAAACAACCCCACTCTGTAACTGGCAAAATGTAAAATCGGTACAAATGTACAAATCGTGTGATCTCTGCTTTAGTCCTCTCATAAAACTTGAATGAATCGAATCCAATTCATGAAATAGTAATAATCTAAGAAAAACTGCGATAATTACAAAGGACTAATGACTAAATGCTAATAAATGACTTATGACTTAATGCTAATAAACGACGAAATGCTAATAACTTAAGACCAATGAATAATGACTGATAACCAATGACAAACCACTAACGACTTATGACTTACGAATAATGGCTGATGACTAATAACAAATGAGTTGTGGCCTGCGATTAATGGCCATTGTCAAATTGCCTAACTTTGAATTATGACTAACGACTTGTAGCTAATATCTAATGACTTAAGTTAATGACTAATTACACTGTAGGTGAATTTTAAAGTTTTGAAATATCACAGCTAAACGGCCAAACAGGTAAACTTAATTTTGGGCTATAGATTACTACGGCGTATTTAGAAAATCCGTATCACTTCAAAATTTTGAGATATTTAGTGGAGAAATTTTATGAGAAAAATGCGAATTTCAACAGGAAAAAATTAAAAAATAGTTATTTTTTTTTTAATTTTTTTATTTGTATAAAAGCCTGTTCTTTTACGAAAAAATCAAGCTACCAACGAAGAAAATCGGTTGATAAATAAGAGAATGGTGAATAGCCAAATGAAAATGCGCAACGATTTTTTTAATGATACATGGGCTGGTAAAATTTTACTAGTATACGCCATGTATTACGAGTATGCCATATACATAAATATGTCGTCTTTCCTGTTCATATTTCATACAAAAAATCATTGAGCATTTTCATTTTCCTATTGACCATTCTTTTATTTATACACCGATTTTCTCCGTTGGTAGCTTGATTTTTTCGTAAAAGAAAAGGCTTTAACACAGATGAAAAAAGTTGATGAAAAATATGTAATTTTTGAAATTTTTTCCCTGTTAAAATTGGATTTTTTGTTTTTTCATAAAACTTCTCCACTAAATAATTCAATATTTTGACGTGATACGGATTTTCTGAAAACGGTATCATAATCTAGAGGTCAAAACTAATTTTAGGTGTTTGGCCGTTTAGCTGTGATATTTTTTCCCCCCTACCGTGTTATCAACGACTTATGACTGATTTACCTATTACTTATGACTTATGACTGGGACGCGGAATTTGTGGCACTAAAAAAATGAAAAAAGTTCGCTCAAATAAAAAAAAAGTTATTAAATAGTTCTATTTTTAAGATATTTTAATTGTTCTATGCATTGAAATTTGAGCTTTAAGTAGTTAGCACTCATTAAAAAAAAGAAGAATTCAATGAACAGATTATACAGGGATGTGGAGTTTAAGCTTTTTTCCTCCTTCCAATAATTATGATATTTGTTAAATATCTACTTAGGTATGTTACATTAAAATAATAAACGCGCTTGGAGATGCTAGGCTACATTAAAAGCCTTTTCATATAGGGCGGGGGCCCGCGCACAACAGACCACTTTAGAGGTGGCGGTGCATATGGAAACTATTAATTTTTGGGTAAAATTTTTGGCACCTCAAAGAGGTATTCTGCGTCAAACTAACTGAACCAAACAATTGTATGTATATTTAAGTTCAAAGCAAAACCCTTTCGCTCACAATATATCTTGACTATTAACAAAAAACCTTATTTAAACCCTTGAGTACCACATTATGACTAATTTCTACAAATTTAACACTTTTTCACACGTAAACTGAGGCATAAAATATTAACGACCGAAAACGGGCAAAAACATTTCAGCATAATTCAACTATAACGCTATAGTTCAGAATGATTTACACTTAAATGACGAGGTGCGAGCCTGTTTACACTCAGAATTTCAAGGTCGAACAGCTTCAGTGGCCTTGCCATGCTTACATTTTGTCGCTCACATACATAGTATGAAGAAGGCACGCTGTGCACCACCTAGTCGTATACGTAACGGCTGTAGTGCATTTTAAGCTTAAACAATCGCATTCTCGCTTCCACTCAAATACACACAGCAGTTGACTTGTTGCCTTGTCGAGCACTCTTGTGCACTTATTTCGGTTTTGCCATTTATTTTTTCCACTTTCTCGGTTTCATAAGTACATACATACATATGTACTTGAATTGTAATACTAAATGCGACTTATGAATTATGACACGATTATTTTAAATTATTATAGCGCATTTGGGACTTAACTATGTTGTTGTTGCTGTTGTTTCGTATTTCACTGCAATCCAGCTGCTTGTTGTTGACACGCTTGGTGGTGTTTTAGTTGACTTCTTAGCCTAGCTTTTGCTCTCATTTTTCAATAGTTACATTATTGGGCTAAAAGCGAGTTGGCATGGATGTGCTTTTAGTGCTATGCCATTTTCGCTTCACTTGCCTCTTTGCACGCATGCAGTCAGCTGCATGAAGAGACCATCAAATTCATTTAAATTACCGAATTAAGCACAAATTTGTTGCCGAATTTGTAAGAGAGTGCTCATGAACGTGAACAATTACGGTTTTAAGTGGCCATAAAATGCTTTTAAGTAAATATGATCTAATAATTTTTGCACGATAATTTTTTATGCATAGGTTTGTAAAAGATTAAGTAAATGGCTTTTAAAATATAATGAAGGTATGGTTAGGTTGGGCGGGCGGCTCTTGTAAACCAGTTCACCCAGATGCTGCAAAGGCTTATTGTGATGTCCAGGAGAGAATTTCCGCACACCTGCCCATGCATGCCATTAAACCATCCTGATATTGTAGCGAATCCTGGCAGACACTTGAATGGAGCTTCACCCAAACTATCTAATTTCTCGAAAAAGTGGTCTCCGGAGTTCATGGCATAGAGAGGGCTGGATGTGTTCTATTTAAATATTTCTTCTTTGTCGCAACAGCTTCTACATAAGTCGGGTTTAAGGCCTTTAGCATAGTCCATGTTGTTCGGTCATCGAGAGGTAACCAGAGTTAGCGAAATAAAATGCAATACGTCTGCATACATCATTAGGCCAACTGACTTTAATAGCCGCTTTATCCGTTTCATCAGCTCATAAAAACTGGAATTGCAACGGAGATTGTATGCTTTGAACGATTTCACCCAAATCTATCTCAGATCCCTTTCTGTTGCACTCCTCTGCTTCCACATTTCCAAGAGTATCACTTGACTATATGCTGTCGAAGATCTCTATAATATCTTCGGCATTCCTCACCGCATATCTTATTAACCGTTACTGACCCCTAGACCTTGATTGCAGCTTGAATCCTAACAACGAAGGCAAGTTTGGAGGAAGCTTGCTCTATCATGCTTACCAGCTTCGCCGCCAAGTCAAACGCATATACCTCAAGCTGAAACATGATGCAATAATCTTGGAGTTTACAGGCCAGACGCCAGGTCCTGCTTCAGTGTTAATTTTTCAGCCATCTGAGAAGATCGGTGCCTTCTCATCACTTAAAACGATATTAAATTCCCAGTCGCTCGTTTCGGGAACGGATTTGGAAATTTCGGTTCAACTTTCGTACACCACCCTGGCTCTGTACAGAATAGGAGCATTACCGCGGCTTGTTGTTGGGAGCCTATTAGACGCCGTGAGTCCCTGAGCGCTATTTACGGTGGCACTTTTCACGTAGATGTCTGTCTGTATAATGTCTGGAACTGTTTTTAACGTCGCTTGGGGTGTCCAGCGATTTGCTTCCGTCGCATAAAAACATGCTTATCGGTGCGCTCTTCCAGTTTAATTAGACAGGATTTGGTTTCTACTGGCTCCCACTCAGGGGCGGATTTACCTCTAGAAGCGCCCTGGGCAAACAAATCAAGCCGCGCCCCAATATTTCCAAAAAAAAACCGTACTTGCCTTCGTGTGGTGACATTTCATTACTGATATATTTTACGGATTGAAAAAATTTGATTCGAGTTTTCTTAAAATAGAAGAATATTTATTTCATTTTTATTTATATAATGAAGCGTATCACAAAATATTTTTAGTTTCAAGAAACTTATAGATTGTCAGAAAACTAATAACACAGACATATGGAAAAGATTATTCAAAAACACTTGCGTCTTACTTTTTGGGAGGCAAAATCTGTAATCAAATGTTCAAAATTCAAAGAGAGAAGAATATCAGATTCAATACAAAGCAGTGTTAAACTGTTGAGTCGATCTTCAGTCATTTTGGAGCGAAGGTAATTTTTTATCCTTTTCAAAC
>JAPVRG010158044.1:0-10864 GCA_029783565.1 Rhagoletis cerasi | reverse complement strand
AATCGTCGATATTTTAACAAGAAGCGAAAAAAAGCGGTGAAGTACCAACTCGACGAGCTAGTAGCCATTAAGCGAACGCAATACGGTGTTGGTCTTAAGCTGAAGCCAAAGTTTTTGGGCCCCTACAAAATCACGAAGGTCCTGAGCCACGATAGATATGAGGTACAGAAGGTGGGTGACCATGAAGGTCCCGGAAATACTACAACAGTCGCCGAATATATGAAAAAATGGGAGCCGGCAGCCGAGCCACGAAGCGCGTCATCATTCGAGCCGAATGATCAGTCAGGAGGGCCGAATGTGGGATTGGGTCCGAGTAGACGGCAACACCGACGTTAGTCCTTAAATATAGGCAACCCTACTGACCGAACCGAACGAACGTACGCCAATGATGGCTGACCTAACTGTGGCTAGTGAATACAAGAGTAGTTCGTTGTCGACCGTTGCCGCGTGAGTGCCTGCCTGCCAGCTAACCGTTCTACGTATAAGTAAGAAGTCCACTGTGTACTTATTAATATTTTATTATAAATGAAATAAAGTTAATCGAACAAAAATTCCACTCGGTATCCTACATGTATTCAGAATACTTTAAAAGCACGGTTTGCAGGGTATTTAGTACAACTACGAGTACATAAATAAAAAAAGAAGAATAGAAATACAAACATGTGCTCTCCATCTTACACCATCTTTCAAAGTCAACACCACTTAAAAAAAACAGAGGAAAAAATCATAAATAAAGCAAAAAAGCTGAACAATGGCTAACAATAGAAATTAGCAACGTGAGTGTCTGTCAAAATACAATTAATTGTTAAAGCCGCGGACACAAAAGCGCACACCTACAAACACCCATTTATGTACAATAAGTACTTTCCACTTTTGTTTAGTTAGCGCCTACACGTTGCTGCCACTCTTCGTCTGAGCTGAGATGAGCTGTGTTGAGCGTTTTCCATTTAAGCTGATTGCCGTGCTAATTGGCCATTTTAGTCGCGTATTTTGTCGACGTTACAAATAAACATACACACACACAAATAAATACATACTTACATGTCTATATAAAGATACTGTTTTAGTTGGAGATTTAGTGTTTAAATTTGTGCCAATTTTCTTTCGCCATTGGCTTAAACTTTTAGAATTTATTTATATACATACACATACAGTAACGGTCATATCATAACTACCAAAGTTCAAAATGATATTGTTTGCCACTCATGTTTGTTTATTTAATTTTTTTTTTCAATTTTCAATTAAAATACAATTCATTTCCTAGCAAAGCCCATATAAACCCAAGTTCAAAACTTTGTCGAAACTAAAAAAAAATTCAAAAAATTTTAAAAATTTTCATTCAAATTTCAAAGTATTTTCTCAGAAGTGCAAACCTTTTTTGGAGTATACACTTGTGTAGTCCATTCAATTTCAGTGTAATAATTAGCCAGTTTCAAGTGACTATAAATTACTGTTGTTTTTATAGATTTTTGTTTGCCGAAGGTATTGCGATTTTCTTCCATATACAAATAAATTAAGGCAATTCATCTAAACGCGTAGATGCCTCGTAACCACGTAAATCTTGTAAACTTACTTAATTTTTTACGGAAACCCGGTTTATTTGCGAGGCGCTTACGCGTGTAGATGAATACCCTGATTGTGTTTATTCGTTATATGGAAGCAAATGCGAGAAAAAATCTAAAAACCAATGGAAATCTTTAGCCTCTTACAATTTGCACATTATTTTACCAAAATTGAATGGACTATAAAACTGTGTACTCAAAAAAAATTCTAACATTTCTGAGAAAAAGGTTTGAAATTTAGATGCAAATTTGTTGAATTTTTTTTGTTCTCCAAAAAGTTTTAAACTTGGATTTTTATGGGTTTTGTTAAAGAATGAATTGTATTTTAATTAAAAAATTTTAAAAATAAACGAATAAACATAAGCCCCAAACAATATAATTTTAAATTTAGGTGCTAATGATATGACCTATACCGTATGTATGTATGTATGTACAAGTATGGCGGTCTTTTTGCTCAAATCTTATTTCTTTTCTTTTATCTGATTTTTCTTTATTTATTTTTGCAGTTGAAGGAGTACGAGCTGAGTGAAGTTTTTAACTTTGCCGAAGATGATCGCAAATATGAGACGGTTAAGACGCAAACGCATTTGGAAGCGGAACATGAGTAAGTCGTACAAAATACTAATATAAGTAGTTTAAGTGTGATAATTGAAAGGTTGAGATTTTTTCGAGTAAGATGTAATGCGAGAAAAAACATATACATACTCAAGAGAGGATCTTTAAAGTATTTTTTAATTAACACTTCTAATGATTGATAAATCGCAGGGCCTACCACTAGTTGATTTTGACGAATGACAGATAGAACAAAATTTGTATTTGAGGGAAGATAAATTTTAAAAGTTGCATTAGAAAACGGTCCTTAGTTTTTATAAAAAGTTCTCTAAAATTCGAAATACTCGAAAATCAAAAGTTTATTGCATACAAATTTCGTCACATATATACCTCACTTTTGTAGATTTTTTAGGTTCTCGAAGCTCTACTACTATAAGAAGAGTTAAATTATTTCTTTTTTTGTTTTTGTAAATTTCCAAAAGTTAATATTTTTTTATAAATATTTTCCACAGTTCCACCATTACTAATAATGAGCTTTCAGCAAGCATTGAACGTGAGCGTCAAAATGAAATATCTGCACAACCCACATCGGTGACGGAAAGAGATCGTATACGGTCGAAATTGTTGGCGAAAATGAATCCGGGGTGAGTATAATAATGAACAACATGCATTTTTGTTTGTTGACCTAAGCAACAATCTAAGCAGTTATACAAATTTGTAAAAAAAAACTACAGTTACTCATGAAATTGAACACCTTTTACTTCAATAGAAGAGGAGTTAAAATAGTCAAAGACATTATTATTCTTTGAGAGAATGCTAACGCAATTGATGAAACCAAATTGTTATTATAGTCTGGGTTGTATACAGAAAATGTATATCTCGGTTTTCCCAGGTTGGTGATTTTAGGGCTTTATTTTTCATTTTGAAGTTGAATTGATATAAATGCAAATATTTTTAACATCAAAAGGCCTTTCTGGGGGTTTTCGAATACAAAGAATTTGAATTTGCAATTTATTTTCACCAGAAACGGCCGCTACTTTGCGCTTTGGTGCAAAAAGATGAGGTACATTTTTTAGAAACATTATCTAAAAACAATGCTTAGACACATTGTTCAGAAACATTGTTTACACTTTTCCTTCATGTTCCTTCTATGTATTTTGTACCAAAGCGACCGCTTTTGGTAAAAATGAATTGCTCACTCAGAATTCTCGTGTTCAAAAACCCCAGGAAAGACCTTTTGATGACAAAAATATTTGCATTTGAATAAATTTTAAGATGTTTAAACCATCGTCCGCGACCAGCAACATCAAATTAAAAAAAAACCGCTTATAATCGCCAACCTGGGAAAACTGAGAAATTACTTTTCTATATCCAACCCAGACCTTCGGGAAAACTTGGTTTCATCAATTCCCCAGCCGACTGCTGAATAGCGTAATTCAGCTCTTACCTACGGCGCACAGTGGTCTGAAATAAAAAAGTAGGGTTCAAATGGGCGCAGAGTCTCCAATTCTTCACCGAAAAATTTTAAATTATAAAAAAAAGTGTTCGCCAAAATTAAAATTTTCTTTTAATTAAAAAAAAAAAAAAAATAGTTACGCATTTTTATAGTCCATTTAATTAATAAAATAAAGTGCAAATTTTAAGTGATTAAGAAATTGAGTTGATTTTTAATATTTTTTTTTGCTGACCATGCTAGGCATTTCCCTCTGCATACGTAACGTGCGTTCGAAATATCAGCAAAAAAACTTGAAACTTTTACTTTGTGGAATTAAAATTTAACGGGCCATAAAACTGCATACCAAAAATTTTTCTGGAAATAAAAAAAAAATATTTGGGGTTTTTGGTGAAATTTTTTTATAACATTTCACTTTGCACTGAAAAATTCAACACAAACCAAAAAAGGAATTGAGTCTAATTTATTTAAAAAAAGGAAATCTATAAATCTTAAAGCAGTTAAGAATCAGAGGCGCCACGCTATTTTGAACTTTAATTTTTTTTTTTCAGACCACTGCGCGGTGCACAGTGTTTCGACTTAAGGAAGGTAGGTGGAAAAAAACGGTAAACGTGAACCGATTTTGCAAAACTAAACATGTGCTCTAATTTTTCGTACGGGAATAGGAAGGGTTTTTTATTTTTTCATTGTTCGAAAAATTCTACAGCGGCCAAAAATAGCAAAAACGGACTAGCGAATTCCGAAAAAGCAATTACGTAGATTCATAGCAAAATAAACAGCTTACCCAAATCAATAAGAATGTTTGGTAGAAATACAAATTTGCAGTCATGTGACGAGCTTAAAATAGATACAATGAAAAAAAATTTATTTGTAAGAAAAAATTTTGATTTTGTCGTAAGTAATTTAAATAATTTTGATTGATGACCGGTTTTTCTAATATACCTGTAGTCAAGCATTTCTTTAAATTTGTGTGTATAAAATTTTTCGAATGCTCACTTTTTAAAGCGGTTTTTAAAAAGGTCCAAAGAAGCGAGCTGATTTATTCTTAGTACAAGTAAACATTAAGTATGCGTGTCATATTTTAAATAGTTCCAGCTGCGAAGAACTGCGATTTCAGCTTCTATTGTTCTTTTTATAGACACACCTCCTGTGAAATTTATTGAATTTTTATTGAATAGCTGAAGGAAAAGTGGACGCTTCTCTGGAATGGATCCATTTTCGATGGCAAAAGTCCTGCTTGCCTTAGCTCAGCTTTTGTTGTATGAAATGTAGTTAGAATTGAAGGTTTCAGTGCAAAAACACACATGCACATCATTTAGTATGCAGGTAGTGTAAGTGTCTTCGTTTTGTCATTTCTGGAAGAAAGAAATATGAACTGCTTTAGAAATAAAACTAATGTATTTACTAATTTTCCACAAAATTCATAAAATTTAGTATGTGGGACCAAAAAAGTATAAGGTCGGCGTCTATATATATGGTATAATATTTTACCATTCGCGCCAACTCTTTAAGAGTTGGTGCATGTAAATATTAACACATTTCTTCATTCCTAAGAGCAAAATAGAGTATATACGAACTTTCAGCGAATTTATAGCACGGGTACTATTTTTGGTCGTTGCTTATATGAGGACGTCCTACTGTGCGGCGCCCCAGAATGGTCGCCAGCCTTAAGCAAATGATATAATGTCAGTATACTAAGTATATTTATATTTATATGTGCGATTCTCATTGATCTACATATACCTGCATGGAATTGCGATGTTGTCAGTAGTAAGGCGGCTTATAAGAAAGCCTGACTGACGGTTGCAAGATGGGCTTCGATATAGAGACAAGAATCTATTCCGAAGAGCTCGGTATCGCACAGCTCCTGCGGCTGGCGAAACACACTAGCTTATTCAAAATTGAAGTTCTGGATATAATTTAGGACTATAGGATACACAAAATTTATTTATTCTAATAGCCAGACAGCACTTTTAGCTATAGCATCTACTGAAACTAAGTTTAAGCTAATTAAAGAATGCAAGATGGATTAAGTCCTCTGTCCTAAGTCAATGTCGGTCTCCCTTTTCTGCGTTTTTGATCAAATTAGCATAGAAGGCAATGAGAAAATGGGCGCATTGGCAAGGCAGTTGCTTACTTAGAGGAATCTTCAAACCAACAAAAATGAACCTGCCAAAAAGGCCAAGGGTAGAGTCATATGCCGTTAGGAACACATGCCTTTAGAATAGCACTTATCCACAAGAGAGTAGTATATCGCAGATGCTGCCACGGTTTTTCATTTGTTGTCTGACTCAGCAACTTCAAACACTAATCTGTGTATTTACGTAAATACCTTGCAATATTAAGATGTGAATAAGAGTCTCATTAGCTGCTTAATATAGCCAACTTACGAATATACTAAGTACTTTACGGTGTGAGAGCTTAAAACTTTCCAAGTGGTGAAACAGGAAACAGGAAACTGATCAAACTGTACTCGCAAGAGCATTCACTCATAAGAATTGGCTTGGAATAAGTGCATATATAAATACATATACATATAAACATACATAAGTATATCTACCCAGTGGCATATTCAAATGTTGGCGATTTAAAATACAGCCAGAACAGGGATTGAATTAATTCCCACTGTTTGAATCACTTAGAACCAACCTTAGAAAGTTCGTATTCAAATATACATATTAACGCTCACACAAATCCAATGGAAAGTGCTAACGAAATAAAAGTCCAACTAGAGCACGCCTTTTCCATGCCATGCAAATACTCGCACTCGTACAATAAATGGCCTACAGTGTACGCCTACAAAATTGGCCCATTAACTGACTGACTGATTAACCAAGTAATTGGACTGGACAGAATGGAGGTTTGAAATGTCCTACTACCAACTGACACGCCTTTTTTGGATATGCAATGCATTTTGAGTGAGTATTTATCGCTGAATGACTAGATTAGTAGCTGAATAGCCAGAGTAATAGAATGAATGTATGTTTTTGCAGAGAGAGAGATAAAAAATAGCCAATAAAGGTGATAAATGTACATTGAGAAAATACTATTTATGGGTGTTTGAGCCAGTATAAGTAGGCCGCTGAGTGACTAAAATATGAGTAAAGGTCTAAAGTTCTGATTTAGTACTGTATTTTTCAATTTTAACTCACGCTTATAAACTAAATAAATGGCTGAATAGCAGCTATTCCCTCCTGACGGGAAGGTCTGCATCGAAGTAACTAAAATACTTAGCCATGAAAAGCTTGGTACGGAATCCTACCCATTCGCAATAAGTCTGTATTTTTGTTAATTTTCGTCTAATTCAGCTGGCAACTAAGATATTCAGCTAGTGTCTCAGCAGTTTAATGACTTATTCCGCACTCAGTTTTCTGTGAGTCGGCAACATTTATGAAGGTAAAGTAGCATTCAGCTAACGACACGAAAAACAACCAGTAATTCAGCTAAGCCACTGGGTTGTTATGTTCTGATCAATATAGCAAAATTCTAAGCTGATGCTACCTTTACAGGTGCCTTTGAATTATTTCAGCGAAATAGTTTAAAGTTAGTAACTTTATTATATTATCAGTTGAATATAATTGAGCCAAATGAGCCAGTTCTCTACTATGCGCTTTACTTAGTCTTTTTCAATACCAGTTTCAGTTATTCTCGTAAAAAATTTATCAATTCAGCTAGAGATTTAGCTATTCAGCTAGTGATTTTACTATCCAGCTGAGCATTTAGTAAAAAATGTTTAATTTTGTAACGTCAGTTTGCTTTTCAGCCATCTTAACTGCATTAGTTAGTTGCTAAGGTCAGCTTTCACCTATTTGTTCTTCAAACTTTGTATTCAGATAAGAATTTAACTATTCAGCAAACCAGCATTAAACACAAGAATATGCACAGTAACATTGGACAACGTTTAAGACTATTAAGTAAGGTTTTCACATATTCAGCGCATTATACAGCTATTCAGCTGACCAAATATTTAGCTTTATGCAATTTAAAGTTGAAAGCCTGAAAGTTTTCCCCGCATTCGGCTCATTTGGAACTGTAGCTGAAAGCCTCGTATGTGCTGAATGTCGAAAAAGCTTGGTGTACTGAAGACTTTGCTGCTGAATCACTTACTGCAATTTTGCTCAACTCTAAAATTTTCCCATTTTTTTCCTTGTTTAAGAAGACAATGAACCAGCTTCCGGAACTCACACATTGCTTTCATCACTTCACCACTCTTCATTGCTACTTTTAGAGGCATTATTTGCCACGTTTTCGGTTACTCTACTACCATTAACCACTTTATGGGTCAACAACACCTGCCAACGAGGCAATACTACTACTTTTGCACAACAAAGGAGGCCCTTACCAAAAAAAAGGATTAAAAAAAACTGGATGTTAGTAGCTTCCGCTTTGAATTTTTAAACAAACTAATCTGAGCGTAGGGACAACAAATCCAGCAAACAACTGGCAGCTAAGGAAGCGCAAAAAAGTGAATTTCCCAACAAGTTGCGCTTTCTTCCGCTATCCTAGCCAAAGATAGATAGGGATTCGCTTCAAGTGGAGTAGAAAAGCAGCAACGTGATATCACAAAAGCTGGATGAACTAAAAAATTAAGTGCCAGGATGGCTGAGTAGCAACAAAAAAAAAGTGCAGTGGGAGTACATACAAGAAGCAGCTTAAGTGGCAGTGAGTTTATATAATAGGAGTGCAAGTTGGAGTTATAGCGGAAGAAGTACATAGCAGCACAGCAACAGTTGCAGGGGGGGGGTTGGTGCAAAGAAAGAAAGAATCGCTATAGCCAAACGATGGTGGTGAACAGAATAGCTATGCTGTTAGAAAGAAGATGACGCCCATTGACGGAAAATCTTTTTACTACATTTTGGCACTGGTAACCTGAATCTTTAATGAATAGACAACAGCAAAACCAAACGATAAGAACGAATAAAGCATGCACGGCATGAAAAAGTGTCACTAAGTCACTGGGGATAAGAGCAATAAAAACAAGCAAGCAAAAGAGGAAGTTAAAAGTCGAAAATGAGCAAAAAATATATGTATTAATAACGAGGAAAGAACTACAATGAAAACGATAAAGTGCTTTGGCATGGAACGAACGTGTTGGAGTGCCAAAAAGTGAGGAAAATACGTAATGTCTGGAGCGGATAAGTAGTCAAACGCAGCATGAAACGCTGCCAAAAGTGTGTCAGCTGGACTTTGACAGTGCCTATGCACTAAGGTGTTCGATTATTCGCCTTTTTTCGAAACCCGATTCTAGAGTTATTCGGAAAATGGCAATTTGAAAAAACCGGTTGCATACATATTTTCCATACAGTAATACTTACTGTTAGTAAGAAATCATGACCAATGTAACTGTTAAAAAGAGGTATAGCTTTAATTTAGAAATCAATAAGGCAAAATAAATTCGAAGTATTTTGGATTAAAAGTAAAACAGAAAAACATAGTGAAAAAGTCTCGTGAATGAGACTATGCTATCCACTGACTATGCAAATAGAGGGGCATATTAAAGCATGAAATAAAGTCGACTTTTAAATTAGTTGCAGCTTTTTTACAGATATTCCTTCGAAAATTACGTCAATAAGCTGCAACTTTATTTTGACTATGAATATATCCCATAGCCTATTATAGACAGGCCTTGAAGGACATTCATCGAGAATGGATCAACACTTTCGTCAACTCTCGCCCCTTGAATTCAATCATCTGAGACCAACAACCACCTATCAAGGTGAAACTACTCTGTATATTTTGAATAAGATGCCCGACGGCTCTAACCACCTCCTCAAATGCCCACTACATCAGCGCATCTAACATTCCTCTCCCTGTATGTAGTCGATTTTCTGATTTGGGCAGAGTTTAGTAAGCTGGTACAACAAAAATAACATAGAAAAATTTTCGTTCGATTTTCCTTTTACTTTTTTTTGTAATTTTCTGCAATGGGAAATGATCCAGCATTCAGATATAAAATTAAAAAAACTCTAGTTCCATTTTTAATAAATTAAATAAATATTTAGAATTATTAGATTCTGGTATATAAACAAACTAGGTGAAAAACCAGTTTTTCGATTGCAAAAAACTGGTTTACTCGGTATTCGAAAGATTAAAAAAAAACCGTCTAAAAATTTCCAAAAAAAAACCCGATTGAAACCGGTTTGGAAAAACTAAGTCAATCACTCTACTATGTACATACAAGGTATCCAAGAAGTATCGCCACAAACATGAGAAGGTAGGTGGGTGGTGCCCTGATAGGCAAACATTTTTAAGGAAAAAGTATCACCGTTTTTTGAAATTTTGATTTTTTTTTGGATTTACAAAAATCGGAACTTTTAATGTATTTTTTTGCCGAATGTGTTGCGGTTTTCTTCCATATAAAAATAAACTGTGTTTCTTCGTTATATGGAAGTAAATGCAACAGAAAAGTTTTGAAAATGCAACGATAATATTTAGCCACTTGATATTTGCACATTATTGTATTAAAATTGAGTGGACTATAAAATAGTGTACACTTGTGGGGAAAAAGTTTGAAATTTCGATGCAATTTTTTTGAATTTTTTTTTAGTTTTTTAAAAAGTTTTAAAATACTTTATTTTAATTGAAAATTCTTAAAAGTAAACAAACAATCATAAGTAGCAAACAATACCATTTTGAATTTAGGTGCTAAGGATATGACAGATATCTTAGATATGCATTAAAAGATGCATAATGTTAGCTTTTAGGGCAGTAGAAGTAAAACACGTTGTGTCAGTTAAACGGTTCACAATTTATTAGACAATAGAATAATCCACATAGTTATACATACCATGAATCGTATGATCTTAGAATGACATCAAAAGGAACTAACAACTAAGAGAGCGGTGAACCAGGGTTGCATTATAGTGTACATAATCTAACAAACTCCACCTCAACCATGATTCACGTAACGCTTAAATGTAACTTATACAATTTTTGTAAATAAGTGTTTACAAAACACGTTATGTTTGACTTTACTTAAATTTTTTGTAAAGCCATCAGCTACGTTATCTAATGTTGAAACATATTCAATATTTATTTCATTTAAACTACATTTCTCTCTTATAAAATGGTACTTAATATCTATGTGTTTGCTCCTCTTCTTTGTGGTCTCATTTTTGGCCAGAAAAGCAGCCCCTTTATTATCACAATAGATATTAGTTGGCAATTCAGTAAATGATTTAAATCCAATTTCATTAAGAAGGTTCCTAAGAAACATAACTTCCTTTGCAGCTTGCGACATGGAAATATATTCAGCTTCGGTTGAGCTCAGAGCTATTACGTTTTGTTTCTTGGACTC
>JAPVRG010157907.1:0-10158 GCA_029783565.1 Rhagoletis cerasi | reverse complement strand
CGTTATCGGACGTTTCGTCGTGGAGGCTGAATTTTCCGACAGTGGCACCAAAGATCCCTTCCTTGTCCACCTTGGCATTGAAATCGCCAAGCACGATTTTGACATCGTGTCGGGGGCAGCGCTCATATGTGCGCTCCAAGCGCTCATAGAAGAGATCCTTGGACGCGTCGTCCTCTTCTTTCGGGGCGTGGGCGCAAATGAGCGAGATGTTGAAGAATCTCGCTTTGAACGCCAGTACTCGGCGACGGAGTCTCTCTCCCACCACAATTCCAACACCAAATTTGCGCTCCTTTACATGGCAGCTGTAGTAGACGTCGCAAGGCCCCACGCGTTCCTTGCCTAGCCCCGTCCATGGCATTTCTTGGATGGCGGTGATGTCAGCCTTTGTCTTCCCGAGGACATCAACCAGCAGGGTAGAGGCACCTTCCCCATTGAGGGTCCGGATATTGCAGGTGCATACCCTCAAATCTTAGTCCTTTGTTCGTTTGCCGTGGTCACCAACAGAAAGGGGGGATCTCATCCGAGGCCTTTTTTCCTTTTTCATTGGGCGGGGATTTAACGTGGCGCTACCCAAACCCTGAACACGCGGTGTTTTAGGCCATCTCACTTTAGCTCGCTTCCAAACAAGTCTTTGGTCGCTACCCAGAAGATACGTATCCAAATATCCGGACGTTGTGAGCTGCGATTTGAACCGTACGCACAAGAATCACTTCTGGCCATCCCCAGGTGGATGGCAGTCAAAAGCTTTCCCCACTTACGTGGACTTCTGCGCACGGAACCACCCTCCGCCACCACCTTATTTTCTACTAGCTGTCGGATATTGAGGGGGATCATGCGCCCAATGCAGGTCTGAGACACGTTGGAGCTATCCAGTGCGACCGTGGAACACAATGTGCCTTGGTCCTTTGTCTTCGTCTATCGTGAGAACAGCTATTTCGTTGACTGTAGGTGTATTATATCGGCCTTTGTGCTCAATAAAAGGTTGCTTATCAGCGTGGATAACTAACCGAAAATCATGCGACGCAGACCTTGGCTCATGTGCCACATTATATTTAAAGCTCACAATGTAGCGGTTATGGCTCGGAATTTAAATATATTCGTAAAAATCTATAGGAGGGAAATGATGCAGGCAACAACGAACCAATGAGGTGGTATACTTGCCCTTGAATTTTGTATGTTGGCATAAAATTGTCTTCCCTTATCTCATTCGTACCAAAAGAAGTCATCTGAAATATGGTATTCTATTTTCCTGAAGATTGGGAAGAAGGACTTTACCTACCGCACAACAAAGGCCTGGCGCCTCGCGACTCCATTTTTTCGCACTGCAATGCGCACAAGCTTTGTTCATTCTTCCTTTGTTAAGTTTTTTTGAATTTGCATAATCAATATTAGTTTGATAATTAAAAGCGCTCAATTGGCGTTCTTCCGCCCAGTTTACAGCAAACATTCGCTCGGCGTTGGTTGTTTTCCCTGACAATTTTGCTCGTTTTTTCCGCATTTTTTAAATAAACTAATATTTGTAAACAATACGCCGGTTTCAACTTTAATTCGCAAACATGTTTAAACTCTCAAACAAAACGAAATTTACTTCTATTTCCGTAACAGCTGATCAAATCGCATAGCCAGCTTTTAAAAAATAGCCAGCGATAATTGCGGCGGAAATTGCAACACTACACCTGACGTACATACGGTACCATGACATAACTCCAAGTGGTATAACTCGAATTTTTAAATTTGGAATTATGTCACTCCTTATACAGTGACAAAAATCCAATTTTTTTATTTGGGGTTATGTCACTTCTTATAAAGTGTCATAAGTTCAATTGGAATAATGTCACTTTTGAGCCTAAAGAATGGGTAAATTTGGATAAACATTATTATTTTTTTAATTTTTATTTTTTAATAATGTCTACATAATTCAAATACAATGTAAAACTATATAAGGTATGTATTCTGAGAAATTACATTAAACAAAAGAAAATTAAAGGTATCCTCATTGGCAGGCTAAGCAAAAACAAATGCTGAGCACACATATACCAATTTTATATTGCGGAAATAAAAATTGTGGAAGATATTTAAGGTTAAAGATGAAATTTTGGATTTCGAAAACTGTTAATATCTTCCCAGCCAATTAGCCCTTTGAAAAATTAAGCATCACGTTCGAAAGGTATTTGAGACATCTTTCGGTTGATATACATATTGTGTGAATTTGTGTACAATATTTGTGGAAGAGATTTAATAAAAATATATGCAAAAAATTTGTTTTTATGGATTTTTTCCAAAAAATTCCTTATTAACATAGTCCATAAATATGTTTTCTAAAATGTATATTTAATTTCCTTTCGTTTGATTAATCATATTACCACTTTGTATATATACTATAATCCCTAAGACAGACAAAAGGAAAATATGCAAAACACCCAGTAACCATAATAGATATTACTATTGATGGTACCCGGGTACGTCACTGGGGCGGCAGCCCCAGGTTTATCACACAGAAAGGAGAATTATAGTTACCTCATCCTTTCCCAAGGCTACATCACTGTTGGTGCACACCAAAAGGAGAATGCTATTTGGTAAGGGCTATAATTTCAAAACGCGGCCGAAGGCCGCCTACGCAAAAGAATTTTTGCAACATACCATATATTAAATTAAAGGTATTTTTATGCACTTTTCAAAAATAGTACGAAACCATTATTTTTAACTGTACCAAAAACTGGTTTTAGTTTGCACAACAGCATGGGTGATTTGGAATTTTGTCTTCTTTTCATTTGGAATTATGTCACTCCTTATACAGTGACATAAGCCCAATTTTTTTGCTTGTAGCTATGTCACTGTATAAGGAGTGACATACCGGCATGTTCTGCAAATCGTACGATTTGAAATCGGTGCGATTTGTAAAATATTTTTGAATAGTTTTGATGAAAGAAATAAATATTTCAAATGGAAAATGCTAAAAAAACACATCATTTACGCCATTTCCATCGGTTAAGAGCCAAATTTTTGCCTTTTTGGTAGGAAAATTCTTAGAAAGATTTTGTAAATCGCACCGATTTCAAATCGTACGATATTTAGAACATGCCTGATAATTCCAAATTTTAAAATTGGAATTATGCCATTTGGAGCTACATATGTCACGGCCATTTCTGTATGTGTGATTTTGGTTTGCCATTCGCAATACAAAATTTGAGAGCGAATTACCTCATTTGTGAGTAATTCAGATCCAATTACCATGCAAATTACAAACAGATCGCTGCCGTCTCTAATTTTAATCGGAAATTTACTGAACTCATCTGTCAGAGCAAAAGAGAACTGAAAAAACCAAAATAAAAAAGGAGGAAATGAAGGAAATAAAAAAAAAAAATTTATGAACTGCCAAATCCAATTTAACGTAATTTGGATGTCGTGAAAACGCTATTTAAAGCAAAGAATGAATTGGAAACACGTGTGTATCAACTCGAAACTCTTATTTCCATAATTTGCGAATAGCGAAAGAAAAATACAATCGAAAATCGATAATGATCGATTCGGCTACGAACAATTATACCGTGTTCACAGTGGCACAAGTCTCAAGCACTTACTTTTGGTTTTTTGGCAAATGGTCCCGTACGCGCGTCTCGTATCATCGCAATGTCAAGTATATCCATCTCGTTGTTTTGGTCAATCCAATACAAGTAAAATCCTTTGGGATCCACACGCATAGTGACCGGTGTGCCCGTGCCAGAATCCTACAATTAAATTAAGTAGAAAGTAGTTAGCTTCTAAGGCACATAAAAAATGTTTACAAAAAACTGTCTGCGGAAAAATATTTAGCAATACCAAAAAGAACAGAGAGAAACGATATATAGAAAACAAGTACTGTGTTCTGATTATAAAAGAAACAAGTAAAGCTGTCTAAGTTCGGGCGAAACCGAACATTAAATACCCGGCTCATGTATTAAACATCATTATTTCATATTCCTGAACTACCGATTTCAAACATTTTCAACATCTTCTAGAAATTTCTTATAATTGTATTTCTTGCTAATGAATTATTGCAAACATAAATTTTGAGTAAATTAGCTTCAGTAGTTACTGATTTATCGCAGATTTCGTATTGTGGGATTTTCAACCTCTTTCTATGTTGGACCAAGATCAACACTTGTGCCAAATTTGGTTTAAATTGGTAAAGCGGTTACCGAGATATGCATATAAAGCCATATGTCAGCGAGGCTACGCATATTTTTCAAAAATTTCAAATATTCCTTATACTCGCTAATATATTAATTATGAGTGAATAAGCTCCAGTAGTTTTTGTGTTTCTGCAAACTCCCGTTATATGGAAAGCAGGCGTAGTTATTGTCCGATCTCGCCCATTTTCAGTACCATCCGTCCTTATCCCGACAGAAATACGCGTACCAAGTTTCGTTGAGATATCTGGCTTAATCGATTTCTCTTTTCATTCTGAGCATTTTGGTATGGATGTATATGTCCATTCATTTAGGCTATTATAAACAACCGTTATATGGCCAAAGTTATAATATCCTTGTGCGCTCGGGTATAAAAATTATAAGCATTTTCGGAATGAAGAGACAAAAACAAAGTACCCTTTTTGCCGTTTTTTTAGATCAAGTCATTTACGGTTTCTATGGGGAAAACAACCCTTGACTGAATCGGTTAGTAGGATATTGCCTTTTGATTTTTCAAACTTTATCAAACTTCGTATCCAAGGGTTTTTGGGGTTTCTGATTACGAATATGAAGTCAGTTTTTAAAAATGCAAAATGGCGGATGAATTTTGAAAATATTTCAGAGTTTTATAAAATTTAATATCCAAACGTGCTTTAACAGCCAGTTTCACGAAAAAATTTAAGTGAAAATTAATTTTTTTACTTGAATTTAATATGGAAAATGACAGTAAAAAAAATTAATTTTCACTTAAATTTTTTCGTGAAACTGGCTGTAAGCCGCTGATTACAAAACTGAAATCGGTTTGGCGGATCCAATATGGCGGATCGAATTTTATTGTATTCGTCATTTTGAATTTTTTAAAACTGATTTCAGTTTTGTAATCAGCCACTCAAAGAACCTTTGGATATAACATTTCATAAAAATCTGACGAATTTTCAAAAATACATCCGCCATTTTGAATTTTTTAAAACTGACTTCAGATCAGTGATGGAAAAGTACGCACGATTATGGATATTTCCGCACTTTCGACTCCAGTCGGCACTTTACGCACAATCTACTGCTTTTGGCACTATTTGGCGAAAGTCGAAAGTATGCATATCTAAAATCGTTCAATAGCAAACGTTTTATTTACAACTTACAGAATAAAATATTTAAAAAGTTATACAGTATGGAAAAACCTGTACAATAATTACCACAGTGAAGATGAACTAATGGAAAAATGCAAACGTCTTAAGCACGCTGATAACTTGCACAGAAAAATCCGGATTACCGATGAAAATATTTTCACCGTGCAGGAAAAATTTTATAAACAAAATGATAGGGTGTATACACGGTCATCAAAGGAAGCATCTGAACTGCTTCCACGGGTCGAAAGGATCATCACTCAGCTTCAGTCATGGTTTGGTGGATCGTTTCTTGCGATGGGGCCACTGACTTGAATTTGTGCGAAAAAGGGGTCAAAACATCGGCCAAAGTTAACCAAGAAACCGCTTTGGAAGCTGTTGTGAAGCTGCTTGACCATTTTCTGTTACAAAAGCAGTCGTGGACTTTCCATCAGGATTCTGCGCCGACCTATAAAGCTAAAATGGCCCAAACCTGGCTCCGAAACAATTTTCCTCATTTCCTCTGTAGAATGGCCCTCTGGTAGTCCTGATTTGAACCTGCTGGATTACAAATTGCGACAATTTTAGAGGACATGGTTTGTCACGAAAGATACCCTTACATCGATTCTCTTAAGACAGCTATGATTCATGCTGTGGACAATTTTCCAATAAAAGGTGCATGCGGCTATTGATGATTTGCCACTCCGAATTTAGGCATGCGTGAAGGTCAAATGCGGACATTTCGAATGTAGATTTCCTTTTTAAATACAATAAATTTTTACAAAAATTTGGTAATTATTTTTATTCTTGTAGCGTAAAACGTGTGCAACAGTATTTATGTCCCTGCTAAGTATAATAAATGTGAATAATTGTTCGCCTCCATTTCCGTGAACCGTGCAAATTAACTATTAAACAAATGCCCAATAAGCACATCGGATTCGCGTCGAATTCGAGACGAATTCGCTTTCTATGATAATATTATCGCGGTGATACCTCGCGGCGATAGATCGACGAATCCGAATTCCCAGGCGAGTCACTTGTCGTTAGTGATTCGAGTATTGTTACTTTCTCGGATCGTTGGCAATTCAAGATTTTGGCTCATTGGCGATTCGAGTATTTTTTCTATAAAAATTTAAAATAATGTTTATTTTATTTATGGCAAAGCAATATTACCCGATAATTGTTTATTTACTACCGACCCGATAATTGTTTATTACTAAATATATTAAGAAATGTACATTTAATAATTTGACATTCAAAACTACTGAACGACGAAATAACCAAAGTTTTTCAAATAACTTTAAGGGGAAACACTTTTTTTGTTCCATTGCTGCATTAAATAAAGTTAACTTATTGGAAAAATGTAAGATTTTGTTCTTTCCATACATTTATTTTATTAAAAAATGAATTTCTCGAATATACATTGAAAATAAAAAAATTAAAAAATGCTTTCGCGAAAATTGATTTTCTCGAGCTTGCCTCGAATTCGACACGAGTCCGAAAAATTTCATTCGAGAAAATCTACTTTTGCGAATCCGCACGAATTCGACACATCATCCTCACTTTGTGTTTATTGGGTGCTGAATAAAAATAGCAGATTTTGTTTATGAACTTTCAGGAACCGTAACGGTTGTGATCTTTATAATAAAAACCATAATTTAACCGTTAAAATTTGATTTTTATTTTTTCGATTAAATTTCATCGTTATTTTATGATGTCTATTTTTTCGATCAAATTGAATCTTTATTTTATGACTTTTATGTTTTCGATCAAAAAATAATGGGCCATTCCATACAATATTTACACCTCAATACTTTCTTTGGGGGTGCAGTATTTTTTCTTTACATTCTTTATAGAAAAAAAGAAGACACCTACTTTTTTATTTCGTCGTGATATTCGAAAATCTTGAGAGAAAAATTCCCGAAATTTAGAACTCACGGAGAAGTATATATTTTCAATTGTTTGCAGTTAATAAACTATTTGTCAAAGAAAATCAGTTAAGGTATCGGCTTTCCATGAGAGAGTGAGTTAGATTAAAATAAAAAAATGTTTGCATAAAAAAATTGCATAAAAAAATTGCATTTTTTTAATATTTTATTTTTTTATTAACTTCACCATGTTCGATTTTTTTTTGTTTTTCAACCTGAATAGTTGTGAAACTTCATGGAGCACGCTGTAAAAATTTTAGAATGGAAACACCAAAACTTTAGAAGTTACGAGTTTTTTCATGCCTGCGTACATAAAAATTCAGCGCGCAGGCATGCGCTGCCATACCTAATAGGGTTGGTTTAACTTCGAAAAATCAAAATCCGATGGAATTCTGCGACATTAAATAAAACAGGTATCGGTTTTCATTTCCGACAAAAACCAATTCCGAGTGGGATTCTGCGACATACGTATACAGGGCGTCCCAGAAGTCGACGTCAAGCCGCGGGCGACAGGCCAGGACAAAGTGGCGTCACTCTCTGTCTGGCTCCCACTTCGTAAAGTGACTTTCTCCGTCTCACTCAAACTAGAATCACTTTAAATGTTACGGCTTTAAGGAAAGTCATGGGTACACTACAAACGTTTTAAGTTAGAAAAAAAATTTCAAAACTGAGTTTATTTACAAAAATCAAAATTGTCCATAATTTAAGAAACAATCTAGCCAGTGTCATAGCATTTAGTAATCCTTATTAAATGCGTCAACTTTCAAAGTTACTTGCCAAACTAGTGTAGTACATTTGATTTTTAGTAGTCAGTTAAAATTGGGCGAAGCATTAAATTTCAAAAATTTGTTTGGGCAAAAAGTGCCATTTTCTTCCAAGCTAGAGCAGTTGGATATAAATTTTAGACGACAAATTTACAGAAGCATTACTCAGAATTTCATAATAAAAATAGAATTGAGAAAAAGTAGAAATTTAGAAACAGTACACGGTGTAGATTTTTCGTTGTTTTAACGCCTATAGTTTTAAAAATACATGACATCGGTTTTTTTTATATATTTCTGATAACTATTATGCCCTGGCCTGTCACCCGTTTCCGGCTTGACGTCGACTTCTGGGACACCCATTATATCTCAGAACAAGTTCAATGTTTGCGCCTAATTTTAACTAAATCGGCCGTTTCAGTGTGAGTAACAACTTATCTTCGTAGATAACATGTGTCAAGTTAGCACTACACTTTTCGAAATTGGAAAAGTTATCTACGGCATTAATTGTAGCTTTTTTGTTGTAAAGTTGTGAAAAGAAAAAATTTTAGCTCCCATTTTTTTAAAAAATACGGTAAGTAGTGCTAACTTGACACCATACACCTAGTCGATAGAATTGAGATATTGATGTAACAACGGCATAAATTGTAGCTTTTTTCTTGTGAAAAAAAAGATGTAGAAATTCGGTATGTAGTGCTAACTTAACGCATGCCACATTGTCGATAGAATGGAGATACCCAATATGTTACTATGCCATTAATTTTAGCTTTTATATTGCAAATTTGTTGTGAAAAGAAAAAAATTGGTAGCTTTCGTTTTTCTGGAAAAAATCGAGTTGACCGTTTTTGGAAAAAATTGGGTATGTAGCGCTAACTTGACACCATGCCCCAATGTTGATAAAATTGAAATATCAAAAATGTTACAACGGCATGAATTGCAGCTTTTTTGTTATAAATTTGTTGGGGAAAGAAAAAAATTTTAGCTTTCGTTTTTTAAGAATAAATGGTATGTTGTGCTAACTTGTCACCATACACCTAGTCGATAGAATTGAGATATCCAACATGTCACTATGCCATTAATTGTAGCTTTTTTGTTGTAAATTTGTTGTAGAAAGAAAAAAATTTTAAAATGCTATTTCGAATACACATAAGCATTTGATTAAAGCTTAATACTTGTCTCATATTTTTAACAAAAGAATGTTAAAAAAAATTATTCGAACTAAAAAAATTAAGTGTAAATTTTACTTAGACTGACCCATATATGTATGTATGTTCATTAGTGTGGTCCAAAAATGTATGGGAGAAAAGTAAAGTCAGAACGTTAATGCTCTCACCCCCTAGATATATAGATATAGATAACAGTGCCAATGTTTAATAGCTGAATAACAATTGCCCGATCGGTCGTTCGCGATTGATTGAAAAATTTTGATTTTCATGGATTTTATGCCATTTCTACGAAAACTCATTTTTCCCCATACAAAAATACATGGGAAACTTTGAGCGCTTTGAGCGACCTCTAAATATATTTTGATTTTAAAATAAAAAAGAACAGGGGTATACTTGTTTTTGGTATAGAACAAGCATTACCTTTCCGACTTTACTTATTTTGGACCACCCTACTGTTCATACAATATTGAATGTCTGTGCAACGCGCCACTGAGGAAAAATCAACGCGCGAACGACCGATCGGGCAATTGAGATTCAGCTATTAAACATTGGCACTGTTATCTATACATCTTATAAAATAAAATCCCAAAATATGTATGTAATGTAATAGGCCCCTATTATGGTTCACAACTCAACTCAGTTGAGTTGTGTCTGAGACAACTCAACTATTTATTGGTATTGCCGTTCACAACTGTTTTCAGTTGAGTGTATCCAACTAGATTATTTGAAAAAGTCGGCAATTCGATACAAATTTTGATATTTTACTAATATATTATACTAGCTTAATAATAATAATAATAATAATAATAATAATAATAATAATACATTGGCGCTTACACATATGTTAGTGTTTGGCCGAGCTTCTCCTCCGATTTGTGGCGTGCGCCTTGATGTTGTCACACAAAGGGGAGGGACCTACAGTTTAACGCCGACTCCGAACGGCGATTGTATTTTTGTGAGAAGCTTTTTCATGGCAGAAGTACCCTCGGAGGTTTGCCATTGCCTGCCGAGGGGTGACCGCTGTTAAGAAA
>JAPVRG010157859.1:0-16733 GCA_029783565.1 Rhagoletis cerasi | reverse complement strand
CTTGCATGGGAGCTATCATCCTCATTGCGAGAGTCGTGTGGAATGCAAGTCGTTTTTCGAGAGTCGAATCGTATCGAAGATTTCCCGTCATTGCCTAATATTTCCACTCGACTAGTGTATTAAAACGAAAAAACTGGGCAGCACTGTATAGTTTTCGACGAATTTCCTTATTTCAGCACGACTGTGTTGTCGAGTCGTGAAATTTTGTCTAATTTACGACTTACGCAATGAGGGTGTATATGTTATGGGGACCCGATCTAAATGTTTTTCACTAACTTTCTGTTTATTATAAACAAAAATAGTACTAAATTCCATATTCTTACCAAAACCACATATCTGAACATTCAGTTGTATGGCAGCTATATGTTAGTGTGAACCTTTTTCGATGATTCTCAGAAATAGTTAAAAATCAGTCCCGTGTAAAATTTTAGTAAAATAACTTTAAAACTGAAAGATTTATTTACCAAAAAGTTAAAATTTAAACAAATTTTCAAGTACTGTTATCTAGAAAACCGAAGCCAATCTGGCAATATATGGGACGCCATTGAATTTAGAAGACCCCAGTTATAAAATATCAACTATCAGAACCTTTGCCCAAATTTTCAACTTGTGCAGTAAAATTAATCTGAATAAACAAAAATGTTATTGTTCAATCATGAAATGGATTTTTTTATTTAATCTGTGTAGTTTTTAAATTATTTGCAATATTTAAAAAAAAGTTTAACAGCTGGCAGCTCTTTTATTTTATAGGTGGCAGACATATTAAAAAATGTGTTTGGATTAAGACTTCCTCAATCACCATTAATTTGATACCAACCTTGTTATATTTGATAGAACTTTTACAATTTTTTTACATGGGTGGTAACTCTTATTTTGAGTCCAATATGGGCTAAACTTTACAGGAACCCTCTCCAGACTACACCAAAGTACTTCTGCTGATAACATCAAAATCGGATACATCAGCGGTTTCGGAGTCTTCGAGAACGTACACTTCCATACATATTATATACGTATATATGTGTATACATAGACGATAAGCCCCGATTGCAATTTTCTTGCATAAAATGTACTTATCGTAATTATATACAGTCATGTCAGTTAGAAAATCTAACTAAATAATTTTGTCCAGCTAGCTTGTTCTATTCGAACCATTGTGCGCTGGTGGGAGTTAGGGTTTCGCCGCAATGGACACTTTTGTAGAGCATTCAATTCTGAAGAAACCCTATCATTGACCAAGATTATACCGTAAAATTCTTGAGCTGTACAGTTTTAAAGAAAAAATATCAAAGTTTACGTGTATTTTATATGGGAAATCTTTGAACGCCATGGGCGAGTACTTAATGTTAATATTAAGGGTTCAAATTTTCAGGGAGTTTTTTTAAGGTATTTTCCACAAAATTTCGGTGTAAATAACCGAAAAAAACTAAAATATCAGGGTTGCACGTTGACAGAAAACAGTTAATCTACTACTTTTTTAATGAATTTTTGTGTTAGAGCCGGCTTTTGGCAGAACATAGTACTAAACTGACTATGATACACATGAAAATAAAGTGGGCTCACACTTTTTAGTATCACTCTAACTAAAGTTGGCACTAACTGAGGACTATGATTATCCCCCAATAGTTCTTTATGTGAAGTACAATAAAAAAACATAAGAAATTTTACAATTTTATTCAACAAATATACAAATTCCAGCACAATAATTCTAGTATATTAACCAAGAATAATAGAATACAAGATTGCGCAGCCCCGGCGCTGATGACATTTCTCAAGTAAAAGTAAACAATCAAAAGTGAAGCCGAATAGGTGAAAGAATACTGTGAAAACAGCTACTTACTTTAACATTCAATTTTTATATATGAAACGTGGTTTAATTGTATTAAATTGTAAAAATATGTGTTTTATGATGGGAATAAACAAGGAATATGTTAAAAAACGGTGATTAAGATAAAAAAATTTGTGAATTTCAATGCATATTAAGTTTTTGTTTACATTCTGAGACGCTGCTTAGTTTTAGTTCAGAATTGTCAAAATCGGCAAAACCAAAGTAGTGGTTTGCGGGCTGCGCCACCTTTGTTCTCCACATCGTGTATATTAACCTATTTCAAAATATCATGAGACGTCTTTTTCTCGTGAAAAAATAAAAAACCAGCATGCATTTAGTAGTACGGGGTTCAAATTAAGTGTGAAGTGATTAAAAGTGTAACAGAAACTGTAAATGGAAACCTTGTACGTTGCAGCAAACCCTAGATGGAAATCTACATACAAATGTATGTACAAGGTTTAGGAAAATCCCTCATCAGAAAGAACTATTTAAAATGAAAAAAATTACGCAATGTGAAAGGGAAATCACTTTAGAAACTCATTGTACAGTACGAACTCGCCCTATTTAACGAATTTCTCAAGATTTAGCTGCCTTCGAAATTTTGCAACAAATACCTAAAAATGGGTACCACAAAAGTGTTTTGTTGCTTCAGGTAGTTAAAATAAATCCTTAAAAATATTTGTGAATCAATTAAGTTTAGCAGCTCTCTGCTTAATATTTTTCAAAATTTAGGTGTGCAACAATGGGTTGTGGTTCTGGAAATTCACTTGGCTTATGAGATTGAAAATTTACAAGAAATTGGCAGTGAAGTCGGGAGAAGCCATTCACCATATAATAGAATCGTTGATTATCATGAACAGCACGACGTAAGCCGTCAATATCAAAGGCCAGTAGATATAACCTACTAGATTTTGTCAAAAAACCCACTAAAAACCATGCCCGTTTTGAGAGAACGTCGTTTTCAGTGATGACCCCGTTTTCAACACTTTTGGGTTGACTGGAGCAAAAAAGGAGACGTTCCTATAAGAAAAAAGCGTGTCGACTAGAAGTAGATAATAAAGTACTGCGCAATTCAACAGTTTCTAGAAAAATTTCATTTTCAAAAAATTCATGCATTGCTATGCCATGTCAAATCAAACAAGGTGTCATGCCATGTCATTCCATCTCAAACATACTGGTGTAGCATGTCATTGCAACTTAGCTAAGCTGTTGTTCGCTGTTGTATTTCTGCGGCATATTTTTAATACTGTTTGATCCTGCCTTGTATGGAAATATAGATTATTCTTTAATTTTTTAATAACAACTTTATATAATATCAAATAAATAATTGATTAAAAATTTCCAAATAATAGCAGCGTGAAAAATCTCAACGTATATACAAAAAAATTAATAATGCTGCCTATGTCGCATTTGTCGCTTGTGCTGACATGTTCAAGTGTGCGACCTGATTTGATTTCAATTTATTCGATAGTGCCTACATATGCCATAGTCAAACATGTATGAGCGACATAATATGAACTGGCACTTGCATGATGCGACACATGTCGTTATGTTTTAGAGTTCAACATTTGCAGGGCTTTAGTAGATAAACGAGTATTGAGCGATTATCGATTATATAGTTAGTGTCGACTAGACCTTTAATAAGCGGCTGTGAATCGTTTTTAATCGCTCATTCTTCTACTGCTGTTTCGGAGTAGTTGTTGGTATTTTGGCTTCTTTTGTGCTCTGAAGCGAAATCAAGGGACCCAATAGTCCCTTAAAGTCAGGTTCCTCTAAGTATGTTGTATTTCGTGGTGACTACAATCAGATTTTGACTAACAAGATGGACAAGCGAAAGCATTTCGATGTCAAGCAAAATTTGCGCCCAAGTATAGAACTGGGTTTCGACGTCAACCTTTTTCTTTTTAAGCAATATAACAATCCAAACCACACGTCTTATCTAGTGCGTGAAGGGCTTTTAGGTGTACATACATACATATACATTAGGTAAATTTTTTTGCAACCGATCTCCAAAAAACAGTCGGTTAAGTAACGAAATACATACAAAGCAACAACACAAACTCGGTTATTTAAGCGAGTTCAGCCAGGTTGGTTAAAAACTGCGCGAACCGATGCGTATTGTTGTTAAGTGAAAAAACTGCTCTATTGAGAATTGTTGATGAAAACGTGCTTAGGGAAATTTTTTTTTCAGTATATACATACTTGATGGATACTTCAAACAAATATATATTACATAAATACTTCGCGAAATTGTAAATTTCATTTGGTTTTTGTGTATAAATCGCTTTCAACTAATCACATTTTTCATAGCAAATGTCGAGAGGGTTGCTTATGTAGCTAAAGGGAAACTTTAACCGAGTCGAGCATTTTTTTCACGTTCGCTTACGAAAAAATGCCGCTGTATAAAAAAGGAGGAGAAGCCCGGCCAAACACTAATATATGTATGTGTAAGCGCCAATCTATTGTTATTAATATATATTAAAATATCGTATTAAGTTAAAAATTTCTTTATACTCCATCTCCCTACCAAAATATCTTTGATATGAATTTATTGGATTATGTTTTTTCTTTAAATTTCTACTGTATTTATGGAAAAGGTTCCTCGTCCATGAAATGACAGAACTAAAATTTTGTCTATTACTATTTTTGAGGAAAGATTTCTAGATTATTCAGTGAAATTGCTCTGTAAAAAATAAAACTAGCATTTTGCATATTATACTTATGCTTGGCCGAGAGCCTCTTCTTCAATTAGTGGTGTGACCCTTTTCACAGAAATATAGTTAACTACAATTTTAGGCAGATCCCGAACGGCTGGTGGATTTCATGAGAAGCTTTCCACGTCAGATGTACACTCGGTAGGTTTTTCATTGTACGCCGAGAGGAAACCGCTATTAGTATTAGAACTTTTTTGGGGTTGTTGTTGTTGTATCCGCATATAAATTCCCCAAAGTTCTTGAGGAATGATGCGGGAGTGACAGTCTTTGGCGAGATTTGAATCTGGGTCGTTCCGGTTACGTAGACCCGACTTCCGCGGGAACTTTTTTGGGGTCCTGGGGGGTGGTAGTGCCCATCTCTAACCACTCGGCCATGGCGGCCGCCTTTGCACCTAAGCTTAATTGATTCATAAGCTGACTGAAATGTAATTTTGTACGTGGAAAACAATGGTAAAAATAAAACAGAACTGCACACATCAACTTAAGATTTACACCTTAAATGTCAGTAAAAATTAATGCTCGAGAGCATTAGCAGTAATTTCAAATAACGACGGAATTAGTTGCGTATGGAGGCGTTGTGTATGCCTATACCCTGCGCATTGTTTATATCATCGATGGCGCGAAAGCGTACAAACCCGTGTTCGGCTACAAGCATTGCAGTGACATTGCCACTGCCACGGTTGGTTATGCTCTCGGAAGCAGACGAGGTGCCTGATGTGTTCGAAGTGCTGGAAGTGGAATGTGTACTAATTTTCAAATTGCTTTTGCCAAAATATTGGTCGGCTGTGTTACTGTTTGGAACATTGATATCGTTCAATTGGTTGCGGACAGCGCAAGAGGATGTTGTGCTGTTGTTGTTTGTAATACAAGAACCATCATTACCGATTAAATTAGTGCGCTCTACATTACTACCTGATAAAATTATGTCATCGTCGGAGTTTTGCTGCTGCTGATGCTGCGGGTGGTTTTTCTGCTGAGTACTGATACGTTCAAGAGACGACCGACTAAATAAGTGTTCGTGCTCGCGATCATGACCATGGTCACGATCGTGTTCACGTGCCATGCCTTTGCCTACGTTGGTACAGACACTACGCAGCTGCTGCTGATGATGGCGTTCTGAGGCTAACGCCAATGTCTGCACGCCAGATGTACGCTGAGCTGACATATTCGACGAGGCAGCTGACGAAGAGGATGAATCGCGACCATGCATGATTCCTATACCAGGCCCATGACCGCCGCAATTGCCGCTACCACCTATGTTATTTAGAGTGCCACTTTTGCGAACTCCGTTGTAGATGTCACGATCAAAGGAATTGTAACCACCATAGCGACTAGTTGTTGATGCACAAGAATGCGTAGAGTTCGAGCTACGTCGCTCTGGGTTCTCATAAGCATTACGATCCAATGTTGTATGCAACTTCCTTTCACGTTTGATTTTATGGTTATCGATAAGAGGAATTGGCTGACCAGTGGAATGTGACTCTGACCAACAATC
Organism: Rhagoletis cerasi; assembly: GCA_029783565.1. NCBI lineage: Eukaryota > Metazoa > Arthropoda > Insecta > Diptera > Tephritidae > Rhagoletis > Rhagoletis cerasi. The sequence continues at coordinate 10,699 of JAPVRG010157859.1, read as the reverse complement.
CGTAGGTTTGCTGACACTACCAGCGCCCAAATGTGGTCTTTCGAAGTTATTAAAGTCATAACTGGTTGTATGAGGGGGTTGTAAGGGTTCCGAATAACAAATGTCACTTTGGAGAAGCAGCATTTGCTGCTGTGAGGCTGCTGATGAACCTGATGCACCGCTACTACTAGCCGTTGTCGAAGTAATTGAGGTCTTTGTAAATTTTTGGATTCCACTTGGGTTTGTTGGAGCTACGCCAAAACCAGAACCACTAACGGATCCACAAAGATCAAAGTTTGGATTTTCATAGTGATCGGTGGTAGCATCTGTTAAATAGTCTGTGTACTGTGTACCACCATCACCTGCTAGCGTACTCTGTGTGCCATATTTACGTGCATTATGATTCGCTATGTCGCTGTGCAGGGACCCTGAGTCATATGGTCGTTGATATGTCGGTTGAGCTTGCAACTGAAATTCTCCTACATTTCGTGTGCGGCCAGAACCGTTGGGAATACCGCTGTTACTGGTCAGTTGAGACTGGCCATTGCCAGAGAGAGAATTCAGTGCAAAACTGTCGTCATATATAAGTTTGCCAGTACGCATTGTATATGTATGAAGGTTTGTATTCGCATTACACACGGCTGGATAGTCCGTCTCGAACTGCTCCTGACTGGAACTAGACGTACATGGCAAAAAGAACCCGGCCACATTTGAGTGATTGTGCTGAAAGTGATGATGGGCATATTTCTCCCGATTAGGATTTGCTGTGCCACTGCCGAATACTACATTACTACCACCACTGCTACTGGCTATGCCATAACGCGCATCACCATTACTCGTTGAAGTAACAGCTGTACCACCACCGCTTGTTTTTAAGCCGGCGACCCACGAAAGCAAGGTAATAATTGCTATTTCAATCAACCGTAAAGAGAATTGATAGCCCCACTGTAACCAATCGATCTCAGAAGTTAATTGCTGTATAAGAGGCCTTGTTGTGGATATGCTAATTGCGCCAAATATTTGTAAAGCAGCCAAAAGGACGAAAAGTAAAGCGGTCGCTATAGTGATGTGTATAGCATATGAAAGATTCTGAAACCCGTGTATATAATTTTGAGATTTGCTTCGAAGTATACGCTTCAAAATGCGGTATAAATAAAGGTACAATATACCGAGAAAGAGACATACAAATATATATATAATCTGGCATATGAGTGAAAGTACCCTTGGAGGAGTGCCGGTCGTAACACTACCTGTCGTTGCAGCTGCAGGGGCCGATTGCATAAGAAGAGCTGTATGTGCATTTCCGGCATTTGTAGACACTAACAAATGAGTTGTTGCCGCTGCTACGAATTGCTGTGATTGCAGCTGGTGGTGATGTTGGTGCAAAAGCTGATGCTGTTGACGTCTGTAAAGCAGCTGTTGCTGTTGTTGCTGTTGATTTTGTAGGGTATAAGATTCGACATAATGCAGTGTAATGCAGAGCACTACGTGCACACCACAGCCCACCACAACGGTTAGCGGGCGTATGAGCGCCGAGTATCGATTGTGTTTATGGTTCAGTGCTTTCAAAAATAAGTAAAGAATAAGAACTGAAAAAGAAATTGTCAAGAACGTTGCTGGCAAGTTGAGCAGTAACTCAGAAACAAACAAATTAAATGTAGCCTGGATATTGTATGCATCATAACATAGATAGAAGATTCGTACTGAACATATCACAATCAGTACTAAATGAATGCACATAAAATACGATTGTGAAAAGAGGTGTGTCAACTTATTGTAGGTGAGTACTTTGTATAAAGAGTAAACTGCCAAAATTGTGAAGAGTACAACAGAAAAATAAACATGAATGTTCCATGCAACGGCCCATGTAGAGTGTGAAGATGAGGCAGCAGCTGTTGAAGACGATGTCGAGGAGCCTGCACCGCTATCGGTATTGCCGCTGGCAACTGTTGCTGACAATGTAGGGCTCTTAGCTATTGTTGCGCTGCTTACTGTTGAAGTCGTTGACGTGGCAGCCGCGGCTAACTCTCCGCCTATTGCAGCCGCTGTTGCCGGCGTAGAACTACCAGTGTGCGTACCTCCACTAATACTGCCACTGCCATTAATTCCACCGTAGGAGTAGTTACTGTACATTTTAGACTTTCCCGAAAATTTGTTTTCACTGGCTTCAGTTTTCGTTGCGTTATAAGTTTCCGTACCACCAGTGGTCACGGCTGGACTATATTTTATTTTATTTATATTTGAGCTACCCGACATACCACTATCTTCCCCGCCTTCAACTTGTTGAGCCGTATTACCACCATCCAAGAGCACAACTGGCGATGATGGCGGCTGGTTATAATTAGCATTTGGACGAGAGGTGGCTTGTTTTAGAAGCACTTCTGGTACTTCACCTTTGTTTCCATTAGAGCCACTTAATATACGGCGTATACTTGGCAATACTTCTTGTCTTGTGCTATGTTGTTGAGCCGAATTGTTATTCTGCATAGGTGCTTCTTGCGAGCTGCCGCCGGTGTCATAGAAGTTTTTGCTCTGATCGTTGTTCTTTAACGTTTGTATAACGCTACCAACATTAGAAATTGCTGCGTTTGATTTACCATAACCACCGTTGCTCTGCAAAGGAGTATTCAGAGGTTTACTCCTATCAGCATCCGTATTAGCACCCAACGTTTTATTTGTAACGCCACCATTTTCTCCAGTAGATGCAACGGAAATAAAGCCATCTTGCGTGCTACCGCCAGTGGATACTGTCAGATCAGGTGGACGAAACGGTATGCGTTCATGACCGGGCATTAAACTCGGAGGTGGTATTGGACGCCTATTTATGTACGTTCCTGTGTTTGAAATAATACCCTCGTTATTTGTGCCACGTAAAGTAGGTTTATCAGCGAACGGATTCTGGTATTCTGGTGGTAATGGTGGTGTAAAAAATGAACGGGCTGGTGGAGAGTATGAAGGAATGTCGCCGGGATACATTGGAATAGTAGGTACTTGACCATTGCTTTTCTTCAGAATATTAGGTACTGCGAAGTTAAAGAAAAAATACATACATTAAAGATATTATAATACTTTGTAGCAAAGATCGCAAATAACATTTATCAAGAAAATTTCTGTTTTTCTGTTATTTTACAGTGGGATTTATTTATTAATTTTTTTTTTGAAATATATTTTGTCTGGTGAGTTTTAAAAATGAGATGTATATGTTTTGAGTGGTAACTTCTTGTCATTTGCTGAGACAAATAAATCTCAGCAGTACAAACTGGTCGTCTGTTATGTTAAGTTTCACCTATATTCCTGATTATGTTGACGCTCAAAGTTCAATGCACTGCGAACGTGCGTATTCTAGAGTTTGTAAATTAGTCATTTTTTGATTTTGAAATTGCAAAAAACAGTAAAAAAAATTGTCGTACTGACTGCTCCTGTCTTATTGTAGAAAACTCATTACTTTGAGCAAATAACAAATTTTTAAGCCAACAAAAAAAAATAAAGTGATTATTCGGGTTCTTTCGAGACTTTCGAGGTTTTCTCGTGTTTTCTCAGACTTTACTCAGATTCTTCGTGTTTATTTTTCGGAAACCTACGGGGTTTCTGGGAATTTTTCGGCATCCTCGGTACTTCAGAGTAGAACTCCGCACTGAATACCTAAAACGTTTTTTCTGGGGATTTTGTCTAGAATCGGGATTTTTTCGAGATCCTTCGTATCTTTTGAGAATTTTCTAGTCTTTTGGTACCTCTCGACCAAAAAATCATTAGTGTAAACTAAAAGTAACACTAAGTTTCTCTACTTCGATTTTTATGTAGCAGAAGTTGTGTCTAATGAATTTTTTCAAAATTGAGCTTATACACATGTATGTTAAAAAAAAGTGAATCCTTTTGTTACATAAGCATTATGTTTAAACTAGGGGCGTAACGGTTATGATCTTTATAATAAAAAACATAGTTAACAATTAAAATTGGATTTCTTTTTCCCCAACGAATTGAATCGTTATTTTTGGATATTTTTTCGAAGAATTTTGATCAGTTTTTTATTTTTATTTTTTCGGTCATACCATAACCGTTATTTTCATATTTAATTTTTTAGATCATAAAATATTTAAAACGGTCATAAACGCAGTCTTCATTACGGTTAAAAATGATCGAAAAAATAAAAATCCAAAATAACGATTATTTATCGAAAGATAAAAAATCACATTATTTGACAGAAAAGATAAAAATTTAAATTTAGCGATTATTCATTGGAAAAAATTATTATACAGTAACGATTTTGCAATGATCTAAAAATAAAAATCCTGGTATTTTAATGATGATTTTCGAGATCTGGTTCAGTAGGTTTTCATATTTAAATCTACATACATCCAAGCACATATTCGCAAAAGTTTTTAATTTTTTCAGTCGCCTTTATTTTATTTTGGCTGAGATTTGTAAGGTTTCTCCCTGAGTGTTACCATAACAACGCTCTTACTAATAATAAGTGAAAACTGCTGTTAATCTCTCTTTGAATAAGTATATGTTTAAACCTGAAACTGTTATTTGCGATATCTGTTTCATAAGCAATAATGAAAATTACATGATGGTGAAGGCGTAGAGTTCATAACATGCCTCTGTCGTTCGCGCTCGAGATTGTGATGCCTATTCGGGTTTGGATACGTTGGATTACTGTTACTTTTTAAAATATCGGCATTCGGGGCTGACGTGGGCAAGGCGTGATCGCGCTCCAAATCCAATTCGTAATTTCGCTGGTGTAGGTTTATCTTTTGCTGGTGGGAGGATTTTTCGGCATACCTGCGAAAAAATTAACGCATAAGTCTAATCCATACATATACAGTGTCAAACACATTTGCAATGGGAGCAAAGTCCTAGAACTTTATTCTCTTAAACGGCCACTTTTTTTTATTTTAAATTCGAAATATTACTTGTTTTGAGAACATGAAAAAGGTATATTAAACTTGTTTGTTGAAGTCATCTTTTCGGTTGTATTAAAAAAATTAAAATATGAAAATTAAGTTCGCCCTTCTATTTAACGTTAAAAATAGTCAATCTTAATTTTGTTTCCTTATTAAAATGAGTTTCTTTAGATCAAAACACTTCTTGTGCATAATTTTTGGTCAAAAACTTTTCGAGACAACACATCTATTTACAGAAATCGTGATCCGCAAGCAATGACAAAATAAATTCGGCCAAATATTTTCCATCCAACGGGACTTCTCAATAAGACATCCATAAGATGTAATATTCACAAACACTCCGGAATTATTCAAAAGTTTAGGCAGAATAAAACCGTCACTATAAAACGAGCAAAACACGAACACTGCGACAGTGAGAGGGTGTATCTAGCGAATCTATGTTGATGCAATACAAAATATATTATTAAGAAAGGTAGACTATGGACCAATGGATTAAGTTAGAAGAAAAATTCATATCATTTAAAGAAGAATTGCACAAATCATACAAATGTTTAAATAAAAATACCAAAATAAAAGAAGAAACTGTAAGAAAGCATCTAATTATCTTATTCACAACTTTAGTAAATTTCAGAGGTACACTCCAAGGCACATTTAACAAGGTAGTCGCAGTAGAGCAAAATCAACCTAGAATGTCAAAACAGAAAGAAATGTAAATATGTTCGACCAATAAAACATCAGCAAGCCAATGTATATGTAATTGAATCTGTATATGAATGTAACACAGTTTGACAATTCAGATTATCCACGAAATAAAACAAATAAAAATTGAAGCTCTGGTAAGACTACCTTGTTAATGTGCCTTGGTACACTCAAGGTCTATCTGACAAGACTCACGGAAGAGCACAAAGAAATTGGCTTAGATATATTCTGGCAACTCAGAGACAAACTGCTTAAAATTTTATCAAAATACGACTTTGATATACTAATCCCTCATTCAATTACAACAGAAATAAATCCCAACAGAAATTTTAAGCTCAGAGTCAACTCAAAGCATAAAAATAATGTCCGATTTTAGTTTACAACTGGCCTCAAAAGCCATTCCGAGCTTTTCCGGAAACTACAGGGAATTATAAGCGTTTTTAAAAGTAACAGAAATCATATACATACAATGACTTATCGGAAGATGGCAAAAGTGCACTAATAGATTTTGTAGTCTACGTAAAACTAAGCCAAACGGTGAGAACAAACGCGACTGCAATACAATCTCCCCAAACATTCCAAGAACTGAAAGATTTATTAAAAACAAATACAAAAACGCAGCAACTATTATTCCACACATACAAAACCAACTTGCCAATCTTACACAAAGAAATTTTAGTGTCACTAACTTCAAAAACCAAATTTGACACCTAATATTTGAAATAAACACATTGCAAATAGGACAGCTAGGTACAAATGCAACAACTGAGCAAAAATCTTTCATTACTAAACTAAATGAGCAATACAGTCTAACAATATTTAAAAATGGACTAAATCACAAACTCAAACAAACAGTATTTTCAGCACTACCCAAATCTTTTGACACCGCTACTGAAATCGCGCTAGAGATGGAACAAGGAAATCAACACTACAGCAGAAACTTTATGTTTATCAGAAACAATTACAGAAACAACAACTACACGAATAATCCCAATAACTCTTACAGGCGAAATACGAACAGCTACGTTAACGGTTAATCTAGTAACAGGTACAATAACAGTAATACCTATAGGAATAACAGAAGACCGCACAATAATACAAGAAACATTTCTAACCAGGAACAAAACAATAACTACCATAATACGAATAGGAGCTCAAACAATTCAAGAGCTAACAACCACAGCAATAATCAGAGAAATTATTAAAATGAAAGACAGGCTAATAACAATGATAGGAACTATCAGAGATCCTTCCCCAGAATTCAGGAAAGAAATGGTCGCCAAATGAACGTAGTCCAATTTCAGGGAAACGCAGGCGACCCGGAGGACTACAGGGGCACTCCTCCGGGGGACAGGGACCCATAAACCCCACTAATCGTAAAAATACTTATGTAATTACACAGAATTTAACAAATTATATAACGATACACAATATAGAATTCAATAAGCCTATGACATCCCTTATAGACACAAGAGCAGATATTTCGATTTGTAAAAATCCATTCAACAACGAACTTGACTTTGACACCGACTCTAGATGCAAATTAACAGGAATAACAAAAGAAGAAATTTATTCAGTAGGTGCGTCAAAGCTCAACTTTCTTATAGAAAAAGATAAAGTTATCCACTTTCAACTAGTAAATGGCGATTTTCCTATAGCAACAGATGGAATCCTAGGTAGGGACTTTTTAATAAATTACCTTTGTAAAATTGACTATGAGACATTAACAATAACTATAAATCTAAAAAACAAAGAGTATATTTTACCAATTAACACAAAACAACGAACAAAACCGCAGAGATTCCACCCAGAACAGAAATAATACTACCCATTAAATTAAATATACAGGAAGACAGCTTAGTCTTTAACCAGAAAATACAAAAAGGTGTATTTCTAGCAAACTAGTTTGCACCTGCCAAAGGTATTTCCCATGTAAAGATAATGAATATCAATCGATTTTTCATTTGGAAGGAGAAAAACTTTCAGTGAATAACTTTTACAAACCAAAAACTTAACTTAACAGACAACGCACTGGTATACATAAAGAACTACAGACTACCACAAACTCAGCAAGAAGAAATACAAAGACAGGTACAGGGAATGATTGATAACGACATCATTGAAACTTCTGTCAGTCCATACAATTCTCCATTACTTCTAGTACCCAAAAAGAGTGAAAACGATAATAAGAAATGGCGTTTAGTAGTGGATAACAGAAAATAAACGATAAAATAATAAATGACAAATTTCCACTAACAAGATTAGAGGACGTATTAGATGTCTGAGGAAGAGCCAAAGATTTCACAACTCTAGACATGACTAGTTGTTTTCATCAAATACCTTTACAAAATGATTCAAGACCACTCATTTTCCACTCAAGACGGACACTACCAATTTAGACAATTGCCATTCGTATTAAAAATATCATCAAACAGTTTCCAAAGGATGTTAACAATTGCACTAAGCGGTTTAAAATCAGAAGCTTTCCTTTATGTAGATGACATCATTGCTTTTGGATGTTCTTTAAAACACCACAATAAAAACCTCTTCAAAGTTTTTGAAAGACTAAGATATTACAACCTCAAATTAAATGCAAGCAAATGTCAATTCTTGAAATCAGAATTCATTTATTTAGGAAATTTAATAACGGATAAAGGTATCAAAACCGACCCAGCTAAATGTGAAGTAGTACGCCAACAAATCCAGATGAAACAAGAAGATTTATAGCATTTTGCAATTATTACAAACGTGTCATTCCAGACTTTGCACAAATCGTCAAATGTCTCAATTCTCTGTTGAAAAAATGAAAACCTTTCATTTGGTCTGGATAATGCGAAAAAACATTTAATAGTTTAAAAGAAAAGTTAATTAACCCACCAATACTACAATACCCAGACTTTGACAAACCATTTATACTTACAACAGACGCATCAGACTTCGCTTTAGGAGCTATTTTATCACAAGGAGAAATAGGTAACGATTTACCAATATCATACGCAAGTAAATCATTACAAAAACATGAGATCAACAAACCCATTATAGAGAAAGAATTGTTAGCAATACATTGGGGAACTAATTATTTTAGGACATATCTCTATGGCAGAAAATTTATAGTAATAACTGACCACAGACCACTAGTATCACTGTTTTCGCATAGAAATCCATAATCGAAAATGACAAGAATTAGAATAGACGACGTCGACATTGTATACAAACAAGGAAAAATAAATACGAACGCAGATGCATTATCACGCATCAAGATAGATAGTGACGTACTTAAATCAATGATCCCAATTAATAAAAATGAGAAAGGAGATAGAAAATGTATTAACGTTTTAACAAGGAGCAAGGCCGCAAAATTTAAAGAAATTGAAGAAAATGATTTAGCGCAAGAAAATGATTTAGCGCAAGAAAATACGAATACCGGTTCACGCATTAACAAAGACAACACAACTTCCAAGAAGCCTGATCAACTTCATATTTGGAAATGTTCATCTTTTAATGACGTAAAGAAAATGCAGAAATTGAAGTTTATTATTGAAAAAGAAATTAGTACTACAATTGAAATAATTAATAATGAAGTGCACATAACTTGTAGCGATGACCCTTTGAATCTAGTTTCAATGTTGGAGAAACTACATAGTTTGCTAAGAAATTCACATATAAAGGAGCTAGACCTTTGTGAAAAAGATTTTATATTTAAAAATATTGATATGAATGCATTCAAGAAGAAATATAATGAATTAGAAATGAATGAACGCGCGCCAATAAAAATACTTATATATGAAGCTCCAAAAGAAATAGAAAGCATGATACTTAAATATAACCATTCTGTCGATGACTTTTGTCTTCGACATTATCAACGGTAACATCGATCTCTTCTCGAAGGTATCCGGTTTCATGTTCCAAACAGGCAGCTTCGAATAACGATATTTTTTATACAGACTGCGCTCGGACTCTCTATGCCTCTAACGCTCCCATCTTTAGAGCAATGACGGAATTTAATCTTCTCCCAAATTCTTTAGCAATTGACTTCTCAGTGTCCAAACCTGCGTTTAAATCTGTACTCGCTAACATATTTTTATAATAATTTTTGTAGTATTTTATATATAAGTATCTACGTAGTCTGTAAGTATTTCTAGTGCTAACACTTAACGAATATTTACTTTCATTTGCCGAAGATTATGAATGGGACAAGTGGATACCGTATTACACTTTCGCATACAATACGACCCCACACGTAGACACTATGTATTCACCGTATGAATTAGTATTTGGTAAGCTACCTACGCTGCCAAGCGATAACATAAGCAAGCTAAATGAAATTTATGACATGGACAATTATGCCAATGAGTTCAAACCGAGACTCCACCTCTCGGTAAAGAATGCCAGAAACATAATAAATATTGTAAAAAATAAACGAAAGTCAAAACACGACAATAATGTAAACAAAGCCAAGCTCGAAATAGGAGACTTAGTTTATGTAAGAGTAGAAAACAGAAAGAAAAACCTAAGTCCATACCATGGCCCATATGAAATTGTAAATACAAGAGTAAAGCAGTCGTTCTGTGCGGACGTGTTTTTATTCGCTCTTCGATTTTCATCATAATTTCAAATTAACTATTGTGACAGTGACTTCTTTATATATTTGCTTTTTTGCAATGCTGAAAACACGACATTTATTCATTTATTGAGACAGTGACTCTTGTGTAATCTTATATTTTTATTTATTTTAAAACTTCAAGATGCCTTGCGCATGTGGGCAAAAAGTTGATAGGTCTCAACCAAAAGTGCAGTGCGCGAAGTGCAATGAACTCTTCCGTATGTGTTGGTATTCTACCAGCTGACGTCGGATTTTTGCTCAGCTCAGACAAGAGCTTCTTTTGTAAAGGCTGCACTGCAGTTCGTCGTCACTCCATCCGTTCGCATCCTCCACCCGTTGTTGCGGAGGAAAATTCAAAAACTTCTAATACAACCAAATCAATCTCTTCGAACTCTTCAAACATTGTTAAATTAAAACCTGCTGGCTCTGTGAAGCAATATGATAACTCCAACGATATTACCAATAAGCAACAAATTACATTGGGTTCTCTATACAATGTGATTGTCTCTCTTCG
>JAPVRG010157829.1:0-11931 GCA_029783565.1 Rhagoletis cerasi | reverse complement strand
GTGTGATAACATCAAGGCGCACGCCACAAATCGGAGGAGAAGCTCGGCCAAACACTAACATATGTGTAAGCGCCAAATTATTATTATTATTATTACATGTCTCATCAAAGGCAGCGCCATCCTGCGATAATGGCAACTTAAGCCTCATTGCTTTTTTTGGTTGCTTAGAGTAATTTGTCAAGCTGTTGACTGGCGAAATTCGAAACCACAATCGTCCAAAACTACAGCCACTTTGCGGTACATATGAGTTGGCTATAGTACTCTAAAATATTCGCTAGGAAAGGTTGAGGAAGTCTCTTTAGGCACACTCTTGCTAGAGTAGGTCACTCGCCGAGAAAATGAAGAACTGCCTGCTTTGACGTTTTCGTCTGAAAACCCCTTGTATAGTACAGCAGGCGGAAGCTTCAAATTGAGTTTTTCAATAAAGGTCCCGTTAACCCCCTTCCACGCCGTCTTTAAGCTGTCGTTAAAGATAACTTCGGCTACCATACATTAGGGTTCATCCCAGTCGCTGAACCTTGGATATTCGGTGCGCAGCGCTTTTATAAGTCTATTTAGAATGACACTATGTTCCAATTGTTTATCTCTTCAGTTCATGGAAACCCACGATCCCATTGCGCTGATGACAGCACGTTCAGAACCTCCATTGACTGGGTTCTCATTGCCCCCGTCACACAACAACAGCTGCACACTGAATTCCATTAAGAGCAGGCAAATGCTATGCAAATGCTCCATATGGATATGGATGACACTATTGCCGTGCACATTCAGTGTATAATCCGCGGCCTGAGTCACTATCTGTTGCGTAATTTCTTCCTAATTCAAAGATTTTCTTTTTTCGCTACCATTTTAGGAAAGTTAGCGAAGTTCAAATGCTTCACCAATGTAATCTGTGGCTCAAGCCAGGTATAATATTTCAAATTTTATATTCCAAAGACCACAAAGAATAGATACGATACACCCTTGTATACAGTATTAAAAATAAATTGTGAAATTTTATAAATTCTCAAGAAAGTGAACATTAAAATAAATTACCAAAATATGAATTAATGTGAATTCGATGTTGAAGATCACTGAGGTTTAAATTTTAATTTAAATGACCCTAGCTAATACCAGGAATAATAAAGCAACGAAAAGTGATAAGACACAACAAAAATCATTCATCCTCATTGCATAAGTCGTAAATTAGACGACGATTCTACAACAATGACATTAACTTCTGTCGATCGAAATTCGTCGAAAGCAAGCCAGCGCTGCCAAGTTTTCCCGTTTAATACACTAGTCGAGTCGAGATTTAAGGCAATGTTTCTATATTCAATTACAATCACACGTAACTCACCATTACTCGGCTTCTGTGGTATCTCTGCTTGATCGATGCCGCGCGCCTGAAAGATGTGCGAAACTGCAGTGCAATTGGGGCTAAATTGATCCAAAATCGACGAACCACCGCCCATGCCCGGTGAGGCCAAAGCGGAGGCCTGCGGTGGTGGCGCAGCGTCCGCTGCACCAGCCGCGGTTGTGCTATGCTGTGCGTATACTAGCGCTGCGTCGCGCTGAGCGCCGACGCAGAGAAGTAACAAAATTAGATATGAAAACATCGAAAATGAGATGAAATTAATATTAAACAATTGGCAGGTGACAGCTGATAAGCCAGACTGTGTACGACAGCGTTGATGCTGTTTAGCGGCGGTGGCAGTGGCGGCTGCACTGCGCTTTCTATTGGCGATCAGCGCGCCGCTTGTGGCGGACGAATCGGGCGCACTCAAAGTTCTGCTTGTTTGATGCATATTTTTGTTACCGTTTGACTCGCGAAAAATCACAAATTTCTTTAAAATTAATACGTTTTTAACTTCCGTTTTATCAACGCACCAGGCGTTACTTTTTTATTTATGTATATCGACAGCGAAGTTAACTAAAAATAAAATATTTTATTGCAACGATATGCGTGTCTCACTTCGTTTTGCGAATTTTTATTAACTTTTACTGATTTTCTTTTTTGCTACTGGTGTCTGATTGTCTGCGTTTGCAAATGATTTTAACACACGCGTTCGCACGTCGCCAACACCCTCTGCTCAAATACGCTAATTGTTATTGCTTTATATTGCCATCCGTTTTTTTGTTGTTGTTTGTTGTTATGCTATATATTGCATCATTATGTTTTTGCAAATGTGTACTATGTAGTATGTAAGAAAAGGTACTAAAAACTACGCTGCCTGTCTCTTTGTAGGCGTCTCACTGGTTGCGCGCTGCGGGGCTTACCGGCGGGTTGGTTCAACGTAAACAAAAAAATTTTATTTTTTTTCCAATATCTGCTACTTTTTTTTTGCTGCTTGCCGGTCTTCTACACAAGCGTCGAGGTTAGCGACGTCGCCAATATTGCAGGCCACGCGGGGTCTCCAGGGTGAGACAGTAAGTGTGACACATGTACATAATTCGCAGACTGCGCGGAGGGTTGTATGCAGTGCTTTTTCCAAGCGTATACGCCGGGCGTGAGGGAGGTGTTTGAGGTGTTCAACGGTTGTTGGCTAGCTGGGTTGCTCGATTGTTTAGTTAGTGGGTTTTATTTAAAGGCACACTTAGATAGTATTGGCTGTGGAACGGAGAAGTGATGGCCGAATTCTATGATTAGCGACAGAATGTTTGCAAGATTTGGAACACTGGCAGTAGAAAGTTGCATGAAATGAACCTATTTTTTTCTAATTCTTAAGTGAATGCTTGTATATTTGATAGTGCAAATGCAGTAAAAATCACTAATTTTTATATTAAAAGAAGTTCACGAACCGGCATAAATTTTTAAATGCAATCTCCTTTCGAAAACTCTGTATCACAATCGCACACAAACAACTCTCCGCAATTTATGTTTAGTAATTTCTCGGATTAGCTACTGTAATTCATTTTAATTCATATATTATTAACGCGCACTCTTCAAATTTATTTATGCATGTAAATATATACGAATTACATAAAAAAAATTGAATTTTTAGTGACGAAATTTGCGTTCGACAGGTAGACTGGTTGTTTGCGCACCGCTAACGACAAAATATCGCACAACCGCACCGCGCGACCAGAGAACTACGAATGAGCGCTGAGCGAAGAGCGCCCAGCCGGCTAGGCCTCAATGAAACATTTTTCCCGAAAATGAAAACCATACGAAATCTATACGCACACAACTACAGCGGCAGCAACCTCGTCGAGCCGAGCGACAGGGCAGTAACAAAAGACCGGAGTTCTTTTGTTGCAAACGACAAGATACAAATGTATCTCACTCACATACAAATAATGTACACATATTGTACGGCATTGTGTGATGTTTTTGTTGTTCATGTTGGGGAAGTCGTTCTGCGTATCTTTCAGATACACGCAGCTCCAACTCTGAACTCTAATGGGCTCGAGCATGTTTGATGGCGTTCGATGCCATGCACTTCTTCACCTGCGCTCCTTTGTATAATTTTTAGTTAATTTATTTTTTTTCGATTTTTTTCCTTGTTTTATTTTAGTTTATTTTTTTTTATTTAAGTTTACTTTATTTTACTAACCGACTTCGAAAAAAGAGGAGGTTATCAATTCGTCGGAATATATTTTTTTTTATACATGTTACCGGATAACTTCGCACCCCGTGAATCGTTTTCGATATTTTTTCCCATACTAATTTGGTTTAGTAATGATTATTGGATCATGAAGAAATTAAAGGTTCTCCTAAATTTTATTTTATTTTATTTTATTTTATTTCATTTTACTTTATTTCATTTTACTTTATTTTATTTTATTTTATTTTATTTCATTTCATTTTACTTTATTTTAATTTATTGCACTCAATTTTATTTTAGCTTACTTTATTTAAAGCTTTCAATTCTGTATACCAAACAATCTGGCACCCTGTTAATGCAGAGTAAACTGCATCTCTGCTATCTGCCTACCGGGAGACACATGCATGCATATATTTACATATCAGCACATGCATACATGCAATATTAAGTAAATTAAAATTTTTAGTATATTTTTATAATTTTTCGACTGAACTCACTGACTTATTTCTTTAAAATGCACTGCTGCTACTGCAAGGCATTTAAATTGATTTTCCATCATAATTTTTATAACCAAAAAGCCTTATTTTCACACACACACACACTTGTGCATTTCTGAGGCTGGCCGCAATTTTCACTTTCAATACAAACACCTTAAAATCAATGCCCAGGCATATTTTTCACTCATTTTCAATAAAAATCTCACTCGCCTTCAATTTCACACTAAATGTATCTAATTTAGCACAATATTTATTAATTTATTTGTATTTTTCACTTCAACTGCTCAGCAGCTAAATTTTGCACACACGAAAAAGGAAGCGGTTGTAATGGCGGCGGAAATTTGTCAAGCGCTGGGTTGCATATGAGTCGAACAAAAATTTAGTGCCAACAAGCATTCAAAATCAAATGGTTTCTAAATTATAAACAACTTATAGTGGAATTTTAAAAGAAAATGCAATAACTTTGGCATAGTTTTTCAATAATGCACAATTTTTATGGAAATATTTTTAAATTTCTATAAAAATTCTCTTAATTTGCTCTTATCATTGTGAATGAGTCATTGACAAAAGTGCAGCTCTGTGCTCTTAAAAATTTCCGCCGCCATTACAACCGCTTCCTTCTACGTGTGTGAAAAAATTTGCGCCAAGCTATTGAAAGTGAAAAATTGAAAATTTATGCTTAAATATCGTTCGAAATTAAATAAATTTAGTGTTAAATGGAAGTCGAGTGATGTTTCTATCGAAGGTGCATAAAATATAAGCGCGGTCGTTGTTTGTAAGGCAAATGTGCGAAAGTGAAAGTTTAGTGATGCTACGGGAATATGTGCGTGGGTTAAGTGTGAAAAATCAATTTGCTACAGCTTCAAACAGCAAATTAAGTGAGGTAAGTTGCTTTTAAAACAGCAATTTAAGTATGTATGTACAAACATTCTTACAAGCGTAGGTAATTTACTCAACCACAAATCGGCCTTCACCAACAATGCCTTTACAGCAGCGTAGAAATTTCAACAGTTTTATGCACCAACTACTAACTTTTCGAAACGAGAGTAGAAAAACCCTTCTCCTAGCATGACATACAAAATCCCTTAAATTTTTAAAAGTTAACTTCAATTGATAACTTACTTCTAACCCCTTAGAAGTAGAGATCGCTTAGGAGAAAAGTACGCGACTAACAAAAGAACACATTCTCCGTTTTTGTTTTTAAAATATAGCACTTGTCCATATTTTAATCAGTTTATTAATATGACATTCTACACTTTAATATTTACATACTGATATTTATATGTAATATATTTAATTGCATATGTACGATTGATTTATATTAGTTTAATACATGCATATGTATGCACTCCCTTAAATTCTACATTTATATATTTCAAAAGTAATTTCTATTAAAACGAGCGAATATAGGAAACAAAAGCCACTTACAGCGTGCAGGAAATTAACTTTAGTTCTACCATTTATAACTGGAGCCATCAAACCCCTGAATTAGAAATAACGTAGCTTAAATTAATTTTTTCGATAAAATAACGTATGCATAGAATTTCGGAAGCTTAAATCAAATATACCTTTCATGAAAGTTAATGCTACATATCATTTTTGCGAGAATAACGCAATTCATGCTTATTTGTTTTGGACAATGCATAGATGCATCAGTTCGCCCAAACCTTTGTACAAAAAAAAAAGATCATTTCATTTTCTTTTTTGAATACCTTGTGTTTTTAGAATAAAATTTAATTTTACGTAGTCTGCAATATTATTCTTACAATAAGGAATCTCTACTTGAGCTTTAATGCTTATAAATATATTTCCAACAAAGTTTTAAAATTCCAATTAATTCCACATAGGCCCGCCACGCTATTGATTGATTGATGATTTTCATGAAAGGTATTGGTGCACAATCAGAACGTGCAATTGCTTAGGTTTGTGCCAGTGATTTGTTCAAGTAAGCGGAAAGTATTTATCTATGTCAGCTTCCGTTGCAATCTCATTGATTGTGAGAAATGTATCGCGTATGTAGGACTTGCAATATAATGACTCTGAAAAAAGTGATATATTATTTTACTGGCGAAAGATTTTTAGTTCATCTATAATTTATGACTCACCCAGTTTGCCTTCACAAACACGATTTGTTATCCTTTTGGCCAATGTTTTGAAAAGATCTTTCGTAGTGATCTTCTTCTTATAATAGGGATTCAGTAAGTCCACTACTGCTTTGCTCACATCCGCTTTATGTTTGGCAGCATTAAGGCGAGCCTGCCTGTCATGCGATAGGTGCCTTGAAATTTGATCTGGTCGAAGCACTGGTTTCCTATATTCACCCATTTTCGCCATTAATTCACTAGAGTTGGAATTTTCGCCGCTCCTTCCACTTTTCGGCATAGCAAATTTCGATTTACTGCCATTCATATCACTTACAGCCAGTGCGGCTTGCTCCTTCTTACGCTTTGCTGCATACCAATCCGATTGCCTTGCCACATCTTCAGCTCTTAGACCTGATCCAGCCGAATTTTTGGGCATTTCTTTTTCATTCAACTTCACATCTGCATTCGAGACGGTTTGCTCATCGTTCTTTGAGGCCTTTTTCAAGGCGGCAGTTTTCTCAGACTCCGCGGCGGCTCTTTCTAGCTCTTCCAAAGCTTTCAACTCCTCTTCAATTTTCTTCTTACTCAATGCAAGTTGCTCCAATTCGTCCAAAGAATCCTCAGAGTCTTCTAATTTCTTATCAGATTCGCCCTCAAACTCCTGCCATTCAGCGCGCAGTGCCTTTAGCTTTTCCTTCACTGATTTTTCGTACTTGACCGAATCCTCAAAGGCGTCCTTATACTTGCACTTTGTAGCCGAGGAGGAACTCTCGTACATATCCAGCTCATCCAAATCGTCATCCTTGTGCTTGTGCTTTGAGTGATGCTTATGTTTGTGTTTGCGCCGTGATGATGAACTGCTGGAGGATGAATCTGATTTGTATTGATGCGATGTTAGAGTAGAACTAGTTGATGCTTTGTGATGGTGTGAGATTGAGCTGGATGAAGCTGATTGATAGTAAGCGTCATAGCTCACAGACGACTTGTAACTATGCAAAGGCGATTTCTCTTTCGATTTTGTGTAGTGTGACATTCTGTGCTTTCGTTTGTGTAGGGACTGCATGTCGTAGTAATCATCATCATCATCCTCATCATCATCGCCGTTGCGCGCGCCACCTCTGGTGGAGCTGTCTGACTTGATCGCAGTGGATATATCCGATTCATCACCGAATGGTGTCTTTATTTTGCCATCTTCTTTTTTACTTGTATTATACTTGATGGAGCTTTCTAACAGCTCCTCTGCAGGATCATCCCAATCTTCGTTGCCAAACAATTTATCAATTTTGGTATTAGGAGGTTTTTGTTGTTGGGTGACATGCACATCGGAATAGACCTTCTTGTCCTCATTTGGGCCGTGCACTTCATCATCTTCGCTCATTTTATATTCATTTGAGTTTATGTCTTTGTCACTTATATCTTCAAGATCATCATCTATTTTTAAGCTTGCTGATTCATTTCTTATGGTTTCGTCTTTGTCCTCTCCGAAAGAGTTATCCTCCTTTAACGGTTCTGCTTTGAAATTTCCAGAATTTTCAACCTCCTTTCTTTCTTCACTTTTCTCTTGCTCCATAGCTTCCAACCCCTCGTGTTCCGTCTTCACATTGCCGTTTTCATTGGTTTCCATACATTCGCTCTCTCCGCTGCTGCTTACTGGCGAACAATCTGCTTCTTCGCTTTTAATTTTCTCATTTTTCTCGAAAAAGCTGCCAATGGTCGTCTGTGTAACGGTGTCCTGCTTATAACTCTTCTTGTGACGCAATGCTTTGGGTATATCCTTCGAAGAATTCCCAACGGCAGTTGTGTTAGGCGATGACGGGCGAGAGTCTTCCAACTCCTTCAACTTTCTTTCGAAATACTCAACGCTGCCTCCCGTCCAGACACTTTTTTGACTTGTCTCAGGGCGTGCCACGTAGTCTCTGAGGATGGGCATGAGTAACTCTTTGTTTGTCTGTTGGCGTATAGCAGCGAGCTGTGAATAGGAAGCAATTGATTAAAAGGACTAAAAAACACTTTCGCATACTTTACCTCTTTTGCTAAAGAATGCCGATACAGGCTTACCACCTTCACCTTGGAAAAGCAATCGTACTCGATGTCAATGGCTATGGCTTCAAAATCACGATGACGTAGATCCCGCCGCGGATCATCCTCTTTGCACTGCTCAACATTCAATTTCAGCGCACTAACAAGTGAACTTAAGTAATTCTCACGTATGGCTGTTGTGAGTCCTGACACCTTGACACCGCTAGAAGGTGCATATTTGACACGTGTTATCTGGGAATTTTCCTCTTTTTCCAATTCGCGTGCGGCACTCAGTTGCTTGCGTAGCTGAAATTGCTTTCGTATAAAATCTTCTGTCTCACGCTTGGCTTTCTTTGCCATTTGTTCATGGCTTTCTCTTGATCCTTCGTCGGAATCATTACTGCCGTAGTCGTCATTTAGCCTTTTTGCAGCAGCTCGACCGCCTGGAAATTGTGTTTGATTTATTACATAATAATGATGCTTTCATTTAATACTTCTACTGCGGCTCACCTTCATACAAATCTGCGCTATCTTCGAGTGATACACCAGATTTAAATCGTCCATCCATACAGAGCTTGTGGAACATTTCCAATGCCTTTTCAATTTGCTTTGGATTCTTGCACACATCGCATTGATTAATGCACTCTGGCGGTGGATCACCAAAATAATCAGAGAACAGTCTATGGCGACAGCGTAAACTTTCACAGAAGCTGACAATTTCATCAAAATTCTTCACTGCACGCTGCGCTCAAACAAAGAAAAATAGAGATAAATTATTTTATTTTAAAAATTCAACGACTATCAGTATACTAACATCCGCTTTCTCCTGCTTTCCGGAGCAAGTTGAGCTTCTCGCACGGTTGACATCATTTTGTAAAAGAAATTGTATTGATTTTACATCTTCCCTTCCATAATAGATCCGACAATAGGATTGTAGTCCGTCACGCCCAGCGCGTCCTGACTCCTGATAATAGGCAGCCACATTTTGTGGCACATCCCAGTGTACTACGAAACGCACTGAAGGCTTGTCCACACCCATGCCAAAGCTATTGGTTGCGCATATCACAGGATACTCGCCATTCATCCACTGCTCCTGCACCTCTATGCGCTCGGCCGTCTTCAGCCCAGCATGATATGCCACAGCACCTACGCCCTGCTTCGATATCCCGTGCGCTACACGTTCGGCGGTATCTCGCGTACGACAGTAAACAATGCCACAACCACGTTTTGGCGCAGGCACACTCTTAAACTCATCAACGTCGCCGAAGCAATGCAATGCAAATGCAGCTAAATGCTTGAAATCGTCTTGTATGGAATTCTTAAAAACTAAGTCATAAAAGAGATTGTTCCGAAAACTTGGCGTTGTGAATTTGGCAACGGGCAGTTTGAGTGCTAAATATTGGAAAATATCTTCGCGTACTTGCCGCGATGCGGTCGCAGTCAACGCCATCCAAACGATGTTGGGGTACTTACGTCGCAGCGTGCAAAGTTTGAGATAGTCCGGCCGAAAGTCATGGCCCCATTGTGACACACAATGCGCCTCATCAACGGCAAAATAGGCGATCTTATCGAATTTTACCAGCGATTGCAGTAGGTCCTGGAAAAATAGCGTTGCCGCCTGCTCTGGTGTGATGTACAGAAATCGTATGCTGGGCCGCACGGCTTTCAGGTCGCTAATGACGGCATCACGTTCTTTTGTCGTCATTTTCGAGTTCAAAGAGTCAGCGCGTATCTTTAGTTTACCCAAGTGATCAATTTGATCTTTGATGAGCGCCAGCAGCGGGGAGAACACTATAGTTATCTGATTCTCGCACAACACACCTGGCAACTGGTAGCACAGCGATTTGCCCGAGCCGGTGGGCATGGACACAAAAATGTCGCGTTTCCCTGTTTGAAATACATATATTTCGGAATAAAACATTCACGCATATTGAAGCGGCACAACAACTTACTTTCCACGGCACATTTTATGGCATTCTCCTGCAAATCCGATTTGAAGCTACTGTGGCCAAAATGCTGCTGCAGAGCTGCGTAAAGAGCTTGATCAGAATCAACACCCTCGCTCATCGTGTATTCGTGGGTTGCTTCTAGACCATGAGCACCTTTCTCCTAATTTTCACAAATTAATTTCATAAAATGCGTGGATTTTCTTTCACTTTGTCAATTAATTTTTTTTTTGCTTCCACCTCGTTTTTGTTTCTCTGTTTTGTTGTGTTTACAAGGTTGCTTTTTGGGGACGATGAAAAGATAGAAAACATATCCCCAACCGGTTCAGCGGTAGTGCAACAATGTCCCAAACCGATTCGGGGCAAGCGCAACTGAAAATCACTAATTTTTCACGAAAATCACCGTTTTTTAACATTTTTTTATATATATTTTCATTATAAATCACGGATTTTTACAATTATGGAAAAATTTAATGTTAAAAAAGTAGCTGTTTTCACAGTCTTCTTTCACCTCCTATTCGGCTTTGTTTTCTTTTATTTGAGAAATGTCATCGCCGCCAGGACTAGAGTTGCCGTTTTGGTCCAATTTGACCAAAATTGGTAGTTTCATTTTCCTTTGGTAGTTTGGATGGTTTGATGAAGCTCTTGGTAGGCAAACTTTTTTTGAGAATAAAGAATAAAGTCGACTCAAATCGCTGAGCTATAGGAAAACATTAAATTGAAAAAACCATAGCTAATTCGCGATCTAGAAAATGTTCGCTAACAGTTGATGAAACAATCGACGAATCAGTGAAGAAATTTTTGGTGCTTGTTGCAAGATACATATGTCGACAACGCCAGCGTAGTTCATGACCGCTTTTTTGCATTTTTGGGGCTTGGGAAATCAGATGCGATGTCAATTTTTAAGTTTATTAAAGACTTTTTGATTCAAAAATTACGCCGTTAAAAAATCTGATCGGACTTACAACAGATTATTTAATGCTAACAGTAAGGTATATACGTTTCAGAGCATATTTTATATGCGGGTATGTCATACCCTTTCACATACTCTTTGTAACATTTTGTTACCCCACTCCCGCCGGTTAATGATGAACAATTTTTTGGTAGTTTTGAAACTGATTTGGTAGGATTTTTGGGACCTGAAAATATTTACAGGTGGCAACACTGGCCAGGACAACTAAATAAAGTCGACTCCAAAGTTAGTAGCAGCTTTTTGACACAACTTTCAATGGAGTATCTGTCAAAAAAAAAAGCTGCTACTAACTTTAGAGTCGAGTTTATATTAATTGAGAGCTACATTTTCAATAATCTCATGAATTTGTTCTTAAATTAAGGTTCTTATATCACCGTTATTGTTGTAAAATTACTTTTATATAACTAGATCTATTGTTCCCTTA
Organism: Rhagoletis cerasi; assembly: GCA_029783565.1. Classification (NCBI taxonomy): domain Eukaryota; kingdom Metazoa; phylum Arthropoda; class Insecta; order Diptera; family Tephritidae; genus Rhagoletis; species Rhagoletis cerasi. The sequence goes on along the minus strand of JAPVRG010157829.1, from coordinate 461 downwards.
ACTCTTCACATCACCTTTTCTAAGCCTAGACAGTTCATAGACAGGCAGGTTCTGCAATTCACTTTGAATCCTACATTCGGGGTTCCTGTTTCACTTTCCGAGTTTTACAGGCAGGTTCTGGAATCCGAGTAAAAGTGGAAATAAAACTCGGAAAGCGAAACACAGAACCCCGAATGTCGTATTCAAAGTTCGGTTTGTTCAAATCCACTCGGAAGTGAATTGCAGAAGCTACCTGATAGGTTTTAAAAGCAGGAACTGCATGTGCTCATTCTTTGGCCACATGCAGTCAAAACTCCTTCCACGTGTTCTTGCGAGGCCACCCGCACTCAATAAATAGATGCAGTGGTTACTCTTTGACGTTGTCATAAAAGCGGCAGAGCCCACTAGACTACACAGTTGGAGTGACAGTCCGTAGCCAGATATACATATGTAATCCCAGATCTTCCGGTTACGTAGACTCG
>JAPVRG010157810.1:0-12857 GCA_029783565.1 Rhagoletis cerasi | reverse complement strand
AAATAAAAATAAATGTTTACCTCATTTTTTTATTGTAGAACCGCTTGAATGGATTGGCTGCTCTGGCTATTCATCATGACATTGGAATTACAGCTGACGAAGTCATAGATAAATTATCGAAAAAATCCCGAAAACTTGATTTCATTCTTTAATTACTGAAATACTTTTTCGTATATTGGGACACCAAGTAAAAAATGTATCCCTATTTTTTGTTTGTTTTTATACAATGTACCTAATAAAATAAATTATAAAAAAGAACCAATAAAAATAACTTGAAAGTAAAAAAAATTTTCAAATTATATCCCCCCCCATCACAAAAAGCTATCTACGCCACTGGGTAGACCACGTTTAAGTCGCACTGCGGAAAATATTGAACGAGTACAGCAAAGTGTTAACGAAGCACCAGAAACATCTGCCAGAAGGCGTTCTGCTCAGCTAGAAATGTCTCGTACGTCACTACGGCGCATTTTAAAAAAAGATTTACAGTTATACCCATATAAGGTGCAAATGGTGCAAGAATTAAAACCCGCAGATCATCGGCAACGTCTAAATTTTGCAGTTAAATTTCAAGAGTTGGCCAGAAATGAAATCAACTTTATTAAAAATTTGATTATGAGTGATGAAGCTCATTTTCATTTGAATGGCTTTGTTAATAATCAGGTGTACAGTATGGTGTGGGATCACATCTGAAAATGTCATTGGGCCTTACTTCTTCGAGAATGAAGATGGAAGTGCTGTAACCGTAAATGGAGAGCGAGCGGTATCGGTTTATGATAGAAAATTTTTTACGTCCTGCTCCTGAAAACAGACCTGGTATGTGGTTTCAGCAGGACGGAGCTACTGCCCATACTGCCCGAGACACAATGGCACTTTTAAGTCAAATTTTTGGAGGGCGAATAATTTCCAGAAATTCGGAAATTATTTGGCCAGCGCGATCGCCAGATTTAACTGCACCCGACTATTTTCTTTGGGGTTATTTGAAGGAGCGAGTGTATGTGAACAAGCCAGAGACAATCCTTCAACTCAAGGCAAACATTGGTGCAGAAATTCGAACGCTACAGCCACAAGTTTTGAAAGATGTTATGGAAAATGCTCTAAAAAGAGCCCATCAGTGCGAAGCTGAAAACGGCGGTCATTTAAGAGACATCATTTTTCATACTTAGTGTAAAAAAATTTCCCTTTTGTATATTATATAATCTGAATGAAAAAATAAAAAAAAATTAATAAACGAAAAAGTTATTAAACTTTTACAACCCTTGGTTTCTTTTGGCCCACCCTGTATATGTCTGTATGTTCTAATAATTATTTTTTCTGTTTTTAATGTGTTTTGTATTTCATTGTTTGTCACAGATAAATAAAAAATCGCCCCTGAAGATGCTAAAAATGTTTTAGCGAAACGTTGGGTCAAAAAGTGGAATAACCTAGTTTTATTCGTACAAATTAAATTTTAAAAATTAAAAAAAAAAATAGGTATGAAAATAACTCGCAATAGTTTATGACTAGAATATGTATATACAAAAATTACGGGGGTGACATGAGGTGACGTATAATTTTTTTAACTTTGAAATTAAAAGTTAAAGAAAAAAGGGTTTTCTTCTAAATAATTTAATATAAATAGTACTAAATCATCTTAATTACTAATCAAATGTATTGTAAAGCGCAAACCAACTCTAGCTTTCTAATACAATTAGTAACAATTTTTATTAAGTTTTAAGCTCTAAATTTCGATTTCCCCATGTATTCGTACCGATTACTCAGGGCAGGTAGAAAAGCATCCCAGCAAAAACTTTGATTCTTTGGTAAGCGATTTTTTTTTTGTATCGATGAAGTAGCGCATTACATGGTAATAAAAACGGCTGTTCGCTTGCCCATTGCATTACATGTTGTTAAATGTAATGCGATGTGTAAGAAGTTGTACATTTATTAGATTACCTCCAATGACATGCCCATGTTAAAGTAATGCATTCTTTCCTCTGGTAGGTAAGTGGTGACTATCGATGGGTAACCATTTTTCGAGATTCACCACTTACCTTCAAGATGACCGTTAAGTGTCTCATGTCTCTAATCCTTGTCTAATTCTTACTAAAGTGAGAAGTAAGAGTTACAAAAGTATGCGGTAAGGATTAGACATGGGGTAGACAAGGATTATAGACATGAGCCACTTAACAGTAGTAAGGGATTTTATAAATTTTGAATTGTGTGTTTATATAGATAAAACATCGTTGGTGGTCTAAATTTATCAACATGTGTTATCGACTCGAGAATGCTTATCAGTTCGGTCAACTCAACCTAAGTGTACGCAATTACCTGCAATTGAAAGCTATAAGGCTATATGTACATACATATGTACTTACTTGAAGAAATGCTTATAAAGTAATTAGATGGTTTATTGTGATTGCTATGCCAAATATTTATAAAGACGAATGCCTTAGTCTGTTATGTTTATGAAAAAAATATCACCAAATAACTTTAGGGCTTAACTGACTTCAAATGCATTAGACTGTGTCAAATAAAACGACTATTTTTTTTTCTTTCGGAAATAAAAAAAATTAGGCAAAATTTGAGCCCTCTATCTCCATTTTTCTGTTGGCACTCACAAAAATAAGAATTTTAAATGAAAAAATTTTCCGCTGCTTATAAACAATAAAATTTAACATATAAAAAAGGCGCGTGCACGTGAAACTTCTTAAAAAATTTGGTCTGCTCATAAATAACAAACCCAACGAGCCCAATCTGCGAGTAGATACAGTTTCGCTTCACCCAAAAAAATAGAAATATGTACATTAGACCGTATCGAAAAAAAAGTTCGCCGTACACCCCTTCATATGAAGTGTTTTTGAAAAGGATTTAAAAAAATACTAATTTTTTTTGGACAACCCTAGTAGACGCCCAATTAAATTTTTCTTCATATCTTCGGCATTTATAGTCGGATTTTAAAGTATGATACACCAATTTTTTCGAGAACTTTTTTTATTTGGCCTGTATTGTATGTGATCTGCGAATACAGTTTCGTAACTTCCATACAAATAACTGGTATCTTTAACATGGGAATGTTCTACGAGCATGCAATTGCCAGATTTCGATCAGAAATATACCAGTTTCATACTAGTTCAAAATAGCACCTGAATCCTAGATCTAGGAAAAGCGTGCATATTGGGAAAAGCTGGATGTATGAAGATTCGAGATGATTGGTAGACTTTCGAAATTAATGCCGTACATATTAAAATAAATCAAAGTGCAATAATTTGAGGAGTTTGTCTCATACAATCTCATATACGCATTTAGATTTATTTTCATTAATATAGGAAAATACAAGGTTATTTACCATATTAACATACATTTTTATAGGCATTTTAAATTTAACTTGGTTTTATTATTTTTGCCATATGGCTATGTATAGTAAAAAGTTATTGAAATATCTTGTCTTTTGTTAAAAGGATGTTTACATGTATTTTGAAGTCTCAGAAATCTTTTCGAAAGTCGGCTGAAGATAAGAAAACCATTTCAAAAATGCTTATAAATGGAATTTAAAATTGTATCAAAGAGACCTTTGGGACGTATGTATTAATATCTGATTGAAATATAACAAGTATTTAAATTTTATTAATTACTCTTCGAGTAGAAAAATATACTTTACTAGAAAATATACAAATTAACTAAAGAAACGGAACATATTTTCAGTCACTTTATTTTGTAATTGAATATGTATCGATTTAATGGTTTGCAATATACTTAAAAAAATTATTATTTTCTGTGTAATTGTATTAAAACGTTGAAGTCAAATAAAATAATGCATGAATAAATCGTTTTGTAATTGGTAAAAAATTTGGGTTTTTTCGGACTATAATAAAAAACGTTATTGGTGTAGGGTATGTACATTCCTATGGGCATATCCTGGGTAACTAACGCGACATTCGTACGCGTTTAACCAAGCTTAAAATAAGAAAGAAACGGAATGGTCGTACATATACCATAATTATTGCAAAGCACTGGAAGAGTGCTATAATATAGCATATATCATTTTATTCAACAAAAATTTTTGGAAAGATAAACAGCTAAGTACAAAGGTACACGCAAATAAAAACCGGCACGGACGCGTCAAAAAAGGAAAACGTTTTTTTAACGCATGTAGGAATATTCAAAATTCAGCGATGTTTGGAGAAAAAGTTATTTTCTTTGAATGTGAAAATGGAGGTCAAATAATGCCTTTGGTTGGTAGACTTATGCATTATGAAAAATATTTCTCGCCTTTTATTTATGACGTATAGTACGAGTTACGGACACAACACAGATTTTCCCCAATAAATAAGATACAGTAATGATATTTAAAGTGGGCGTGGCTACGCCGATTTTTCAAAAATTTATAATATTCTTATTGCTCGTTAATTTATCATTGCAAATATCAATTTTGAGTCAATAAGCTTCAGTAGTTACTAAAATATCGCAGGTTTTGTCTTTCTGCCAACTGCCGTTATGTGGGAGGTAGGATCAAGATTAACGCTTGTGCCAAGTTTAGTAGAAATTGATAAAGCGGTTACCGAGAAATACATGTAAATCCATAAGTGGGCGTGGCTACGCCCCTTTTTCAAGAGTCAATAAGCTCCAGTAGTTACTGAAATATCGTAGTTTTTGTTTTTTTTTTTCGAAAAACCCGTTGTATGGGAAAAGGGGCGTGGATACATTCCGATTTCGCCCATTTTCAATACCAACCTACCTTGGGTAAAGGGCAACCTACATACCAAATTTCATTAAGATATCTAAATTTTTGCTCGAGTTATTGTGTACACGGACGGACGGACGGACAAACAGGCATGGCTTAATCGATTTCTCTTTTCATTCTGAGCATTTTGGTATACATATGTCTATATCGATCTCGATTCCTTTAGGCTGTTACAAACAACCGTTATGTAAACAAACTTAATATACCCTTGTGCACAAGTGCGCTCGGGTATAATTAAGTATAACGTCATACCAATTTTAAGTACAGTAGTATAATATACTATATATGAGCACTATTTGACATAGATAATGTGAAAAATTAATTACATCGCTAATTTTTTCAACGAAATTGTTTCTTAAAATCTAGTACAACTAACTTAAGAAGCATGAAAAAAATAATGTTGAAAAGTGTGTTAGAGTTTCCACTCGCACGAAAAGGAGATTTTGAACAATATAAATTAAGAATTGTCAATAGGATTTTCAAAAGGATATCCTAAGGACACAGAAATGAACGGCATATCAATCAATAATGCCCCTCACACAGCTTCGATGAGTAGATATGAGAGCCCCTATCGCGCTTTTATGAATTTTTTTCGTTCATGTTTATAAGCTACTTAGACAGTTGAAGCAAAAATTTCATTGAAGAACTAGCAATGCATGCATATGTTAAATAAATAATGAGCTTACATATATTAATGAATAGGCTGAATTCCAAAACATCAATTGCTTTGCATTACACTTTAATTTGCCGCCATGAACATCGATGAAAAACATCGAACCAATAAATCGATGCTGACCAAATATCGGGAAGCAAAAATCGATTTTTTGAAAGCGATTTTATAAAAATCTATGTCGATGTCGCAGCCCTAGTGTGAGGTACAAAGCCCCTTTAATTTTTTGTACCAGCCTCCAATTCAAATTTCTTTAAAATTTTATAGATTTTTCGTATAACAATGTGCATCAATTAAGGAAAAAATTGAGTGACGATTCTCGAGTTTATTGGATCGATTCAGGAATCGAATCGGAACTAAAAAATCGACAAATAATTGAATCGGAGGGGCTCGTTTAATCGATCTACGATTTAATCGATTAAAAAAGGGAACCTAAAATTTGCAGGAGGATCTTCCGAATAAGTCTGCAGGTCTATTCAGCGCTGATAACAAAACATTTGTAATGTGCAAATAAAATTCCCTTATGAGCTGGTAACAAGATACCGAAATATGCAATGCAATAATTTCCTCATAAATCCATAGCGGAAGTGTTAAATGCTTGGACAGCGTTACGCCAGGTCTATTACTCCAGGCCTAAAGATAAATTAACGTTTCTGAGTGCGTAGATATATAAACTAATTAATCCGAAAGAGTCCACCTAATGTAAAGATAAAAGATATGGTAAACGCATACAAGTCAAATATTTGTCGCAAAGCTCCATAAGTATGTACATTTGTACGTTCTTGATAGGTAAATCTTAAATTTGTCCAGTGGTTGATGTATGTATGTACATACGTATTATGTACAAGTGTGACAATAATCTAGGAAATGTCATAAAAAAAATTAACTGATAACCGTTCCGTGCGTTTTTCATGCATTTGTATATATGTATGTACCTTACTTTTTAAGCATGTCTTAAACCGTAAAAAGTTTATGAATCCAATAATTAAATGACGCAAGCGAATTAGCGGGCAAGTAGCTTTGTGTGTTTACTTTTCGAGTAATTACACAGTGCTACAAAAAATAATGAAGTAGAAATACCTGTGAAATTATATAAATTTTCTGGTAGGTCTTGTCGAGTAAAGCAAGAATCGATGTATGAAATTTGCCAAATGCCCCCAAAATCTTGGCCTACCGTTAAGAACCCGATTTTCCGCACTTTTGCCCAATTATAATCGCGTAACTTAGTTGATTACAGAGGCATACAAAATTTTAAAAAAGTTCAGACCCTTACTTTTCAGACTTTTCTAAAGGTTTTTGGTGCGCAGAATCCGGTATCATATTTGCTCTATAAGCTCAGGTTTTCGAGACAATCGAGCCCAAATATGCGAAAAACACGATTTTGTACTACATTGGCTGTGTAGTTTCATCACGAATAATTCCTTTTTTTATAGAAATTTGAATAAGTCATTTGAAAGTAAATGTTTTCCCAAGAACTCTTAAAAACCCAAACCGAAATGAGAACAAAACTTCTGAGAACGTTCTCTACGGGAGTTATATAAGAACAAAACCCTGGGGAACATTTCCAAATAGAACAAAATTTTCGGGAACATTTTTAAGAGAATAAAATGGGAACAAAAGTCTCCGGAACGTTCTAGAAAAGAACAAAACGGGAAAAAAGTTTCAGGAACTTTCTTTCGAGGAACATTTTGGGAACTAAAGTCTCAGGAACTTTCTGGCAAGGAACAAAACGGGAACAGAGATTTTAGGAACTTTCTCTCGAAGAACAATTCGGGAACTAAAGTTTTGGGAACATACTGGCAAGGAACAAAACGGGAACAAAAGTATCAGGAACTTTCTCTCGAAGATCAATCTGGGAGCGTTCTGATAGAGAACGAAATTAGAACAAATCTTCTCCGAACTATTCGCGAAGAACGGAAGGGGAACACACTTTTTATCAAATCGCTGTATTAGTTTGAAATGTTTAAATATTGAAATTAACAAAAAAGAACTGAGAGAAAATTATGCATACCGCTAGCACAAAGATGAAATTAAGATGGGGATATAGCGAATATGGAAACTTATTGATTTAACTGGCTCAGTATCAACAAACCAAAAATAATTAAGTTATCACGTAAAAAGTAATGAAGTTAGAGACTAATTGCAAATCAAATGTACTGGTGGAAAAAATAATAGAAGCGAATTATTTTGACCATTTTAGGCAAAATTTCTTCTGTTTATTTAATATTCAATCAGTTTTTGTAAAGGTATGGCCAATATTTAACAAACAGCATATAAATTCGAAAAATTTTCTTCAAAATTTCAAACTTTTTACTAAGAATTTTTAGAAAAATTTAAGGTATGCAGCTTATAGCCCATTAAATTTTAGTATGACAAAGTGCAAATTACACATAGTTTATATAAAATAAATTTCGAGCTTGTCAGCTAAAAAAGTTATTAAAAATCAACGGTATTTTGTAGGCACTTGCAACTTGCAGTGCATCGTACTAAAATTTAATGGCCTATAAAGCTATATACCTAGAATTTTTTATTTTTTTTGGCACTGCAATTATGCACTTACGACTAAATCCGAGCTAACTGGCGAATTCAAAGTACGATCGAACGAGATCCATACGAGGGCGTTCAGCTCTAACTGTTCCCGGTGGAATAATGGAATGGAATGGAATTGTGGGTGGGCGGAAAAACCATAAACAAATTTTTCCAAGCACTCAGCCATTGGGCTTAATGCCAAAAGACAGGATTTAGAGGAAAGGGATATGTGGGTGGGGTGGGAGTTCATTGCTCCTCCGCAAACTTACCAGACTCATTTATGAATTTCAGCAGTTTGTTGAGGGAAAGAGAATGTACGTCGTCCATTCTCAGTACATCCTACCCAGAAATGTACCATCTGAGCCTGACGAAGGCCGGACAGCGGCAGAGAAAATGCTCTGTACTATCCTGGTCCTCCAAACACGATGTACACATATGTTGTGCCCTGTAATAAGTCCTACCAGGGCTCGTAGATCACTCCTTCTTTGTCTGAGAAGAAATTTTGCTACCACCCTGTCAGGCCTTTTCAGGAAAACGTGGTTATTTTGCAGGTGTCAATAGTGCACCAACGTTTATGAGATCCTTGATGCACCCGATCGTTCCCGCTATGCTTGGCCCTAAAATTGGCTCCGGTCCAAATGGGCGCACCAGAGAACCGCAGTTCGCCAATTCAACAGCCAGTTCGTTACCTTGAACACCGTAGTGTCCTGTCACCCACACAAGTTCAAGCTCATTCCATCTTGCAACGGAGTCCAGCCGCTCCCGGTGGAATAATATTCGACATAATGAATAACTTTCGTAATACTAACGAAAAAATCTGACCGCAAGTGAAATCAGACTGAAGTAACAATGTTCCTGTATTTAAGGAGGTCACTGACTATATCATTGAGTTATTTTAAAATATTTAAATTTATGCATCTTTATTTGAGAATAACATTTTTTAGAATGAAAATCAAATTTTCAATGAACAATAATTGGACTTGAAAATTACAAAGTATACATATTTAAAGCAGGTATAAAAACCCTATACTTACTCCCCCTCCAGTGAAACGATACATTAAAATAAACTAGTATAGAAAGAAGTGATTTCCTTAGAATCGGTGCATGTTTCATTGAAATCGAGCGAACGATACTCTCAAAAAGGGGTTTAAAAATTTTAGTGTAGATATATAGATAAATGAATAAATCTCAAAAATAACTAATTTAATTGATATTAAATAAATGATTTATAGAAGTTTATGTTAATAATTTTAAAGTTTCTTTTAATAATAATTCTTGTTATACTAATGTTGAGAACGTTCTTGAGAGTTTTCTTCTCATTTTGTTCTTTGTGAGAACGTTCCCGAGAGTTTTGTTCTCTTTTTGTTCTTCACGAAAACGTTCTCAAACGTTTTGTTCACGTTTGGTTCTATTGTGGGAACGTTCTTAACATTACATTTTGTTCTCGTGCAGAACTAAACCAAAACGGGAACGCGTTCTCGGTCTCTGTCTTAAATTCAAATTGTATCTTTCAAGGGTGTGTAAAAAGGAAGAAATTAATATCGCAAAACTCATATACTTCAAAAACTCATTTACTACTCAGGTTTAAAAAAAGATATCCGGTTGAATTAAATGGCATTTTCCAACGCAAATATTTTACTCTCAATTGACTTAATCAGTTTTCTAAAAAAAAAAAGAATTATTCCTGATGAAGATCCATGGCGAATATATGTAGTAAAAAATAGTTTTTTTCGCACCTTAAGGCTCAAATATCTCGAGCTAATAGGGCGAAACTGATTCCGGATTCAGATTTAGTGCACTAAAGACCTTTGGAAAAGTATAATATAATGTCGGCCTGCATTATCAGCGGAGCTTCAGTTTCTTACTGGTTTTAGGAAGAAGAAGCCGAGGCCTTTCAAGTGATATACGTATATAACAATTTTTTTTTCGAATTTGGCGATGTTTTTACGCACTATTTTATGAAGCAACCACACTAGTCCTGAATTGATTCAAAAAACACGTTTAATATCTAGTAAAACGAATATTCATTTTCAAAAATCGGTTGAAAACTGGCTGAGTTAATGAACTTTTTTTGAAATACAATTTTTAGCTATGCTACTCAGATATGTTTGCTTAACCGTTTTTTTTTTAAATTCATCATCATCAGTTTCTCTTTGTAGTGTACAGCAATATTCTGGAATAATTTTTCATGAAAAGCTAAATTGCTAAGGCAATTTTTAGACGTTTTTTTAAAAATAATCATTCGTTTTACTCGCTATTAAGCATCTTTCATGAATCAGGTCAGAACAAGTATTCTTGCTTTATAAAATAGTGCCCAAAAACATCGCCAAAGTTGAAAAAAAAAACGAAAAAAGGCAACAAAAGTTGGGTTTGCTGGGCAAATACACACAGATCTCCTAAGTTTTTAAAATTGCTATATATACATATATGTATATCGTTCGAAAGGTCTAAGCTTATTCTTTCTAAAACCTATAATCAACTAATTTATAGGCTTATAAATACGGTAAATCAGCTCTTTAACGGTAAGTCAAGGTTTTTGGTAAATTTTTTCATATTTCGATTCTTGTTTTACACGATAAGACCTACCAGAAAATTAATATAACTTCCCAGGTATTTTGAAGTGTCGCACAGTGTTAATATTAGCCAGCAATAAAAGGAGAGTTGCCAAAGAGGGCAAAGTCTCAGATAACAAGTAATTTGTAAGGAAAAAAACAACCATTCTTCAATTCTCATATACAAATTTAGGATACCGTTAAATTCTTTATGATCCAATGATGGCAACTAAAACAAACTAGTATGGGAGCAGCCTTGAATCACCATCTTTCCGATAAAAAAGAGTTATCGAAAACGTGATACAAAGTTATCCGGTAACATACATAAAAAAAAAGATTCCGACGAATTGATAACTTCCTCCATTTTTTGAAGTCGGTTAAAAACATGAGAGCCAAAATTATACAACTTTCAGTTTTCCAATACAGACGCCTGTCCAGGAACGATATTAAATTCCACACCTGTGCTGCTCATTTTTTTTTTCTAACACCTGATAGAAAAAACTATTGCTGCAAGCGATCTGCGCTGACAAAACGAGACGAGCAAAAAGAGAAAAACGTATTTTTATATTTGTAGAACGGGAAATTTAGATTAAAAAAAAACTGTTTAATTTAATTTACCTACTCTGTTCAGAACCGGTATCTGTGCTATTTATTTATTTATTTATTTTATTTAAAGTTTGTACAAGGAAGACTGAGTCTTTTAGGCAGTACATTAATCTGATTAAGTTATTATAAGGAAATGTTACAGAAAAGAAATTTACTTATTCATTTAAAGATATAACATAACATATATAAATACAGAAAAGTTAAATACGAATACGATACAAATTTTCAATAGTATATATCATCATACATTCACTTAAAACTTTAGCATACAATTTGTGTAATGGTAATTTTGGCTTTCTTAGCCTTAACATTTATGTATGTACATATCGATGGTCCTCTGCAATAACGACAAAACTCAAAAAAAAGACCTCATATCTCCAGAGATGTTAAAAAACTTGTAAAATACTAAAAAAATGTTCTAAATACAAATACAAAATACTTTTACGAAAGTATATACCCTGCAAACCAAAGTTCCCGAAATCTTACCGAAATCTTTAAGAATATCGGATAATTGTTCAGATTTTTGTACGAATCTTTAAAGAAAATCATATGAAGTGGTAGACACGAACTCGTAAAGAAATTTCTGTACGATTTTTTAAAAGAAATCTAAAAAAATTCTGAATAAGATCCGAGAAAGCTCCTCACATCGCACCGATTTTCTTCCGAAATTTCGTAAGCAAATGGAAGTGTACACAATAAATTTCATTTTAGAAAATTCGGCATAAAGTCGGAAAGGAAATATTGATTTCTTTACAAATTCTTTAATATTTCTCTATTATTAAGAAAACTCTGAAAGCATGGTTTGCAGGGTAAATACAAAACACAAAATAATTTTGAAAATACAAATACATTTGAAAATACTTTTGAAATCACATGTGCATATACACCCCGTGTCAAAATTATAAGCGTTTCACATATTGACAGATTTTTTTTAAATTTAATTTTTATAATTTTTTTATAAAAATATAGGGTTCACTAGCCGCATGGCGCTAAAAACCAAAACTGAGTTTAACTTTTTAAACAGGTGGCAACCCTCATCAGAATATATTCCGAATTTTATGGGTCGATTATAGATAGCAACTGAGCTTCAGTTGCGTTGCCAGTTGCCGAAACGATATTACAGATGGCAACTGGCAACTCTCACTGACAACTGCAGTTGCCACAAAGTGTGTATACAGGCAACTACATTTTTGTGGTTGCTGTGAAGGTTTTTGGAGCGTATTTAGGAACGAAAATTGAAAAGTATGTGAAATATTTTAGTTTTTAATAGTTCAAACGATATTAACACTTCCAATGTATTTCGCTTTTACAGAATATGGCGAAAATAACAATTTGAAATTTAAGTCCTCGTGGTGTACGCGCTTTTGGCGAAGCAAAAGCAAACAATGCAAATTTTTTCCGCTATCAACTGAAGCTGCGCAAGTTTTTGGAGCGGAGGTATTGAATTTGAACGAAGTCCTTCCTCTGTGTATTAACCAAATATATTACAACTTCATTTTTAAGTCTGGAATATGCTTTGAATCTGAACACAAAAAGATAATAAAATAAAAACCTTCAAATAATTGACTTTTGCTTACAGTGCAGGCGATAGCTCTAGAGTATTAGAATTATCCCTTAAATGTCGCCTGATTGAGGCCGCGTTCGTGCACTTCTCTCCCTCTTCAAAAAATAGTTCTAATGACCTTGGCATTATTGCATACTTTTCATTAAAACTCTTTATTTTAATGATTTCATTCTACCACCACAGCTTGTTTACAACCACTTGCTGGTTGCCGAACTG
>JAPVRG010157781.1:0-10987 GCA_029783565.1 Rhagoletis cerasi | reverse complement strand
CCACATAGCTCGCGTTGCACCCGATCGCAGCGTGGCCCTGTAGGCGACATCTTTTTTCTCTGCAGCCTCGTGACATTCCTCATCGTACCAGTTGTTCTTTCGGGCTCGCTGAAATCCGATTACTTCTTCGGCGGCGGTACTTAGTGAGCGGGAAATGTGATTCCACTGCTGGCATATGTCGGTTTGTTGAAGAGTGCTCTCAGAGAGCAGGTGTGAGAGTCGAGTGGCGAATAAATTGGCCGTCTGTTGTGATTGCAGCTTTTCGACGTTCAGCTTTCCTTGCATTGTTGGACGCACATTTTTTGCTGCACAGAGGCGTGTGCGTATCTTGGCTGCAACAAGATAATGGTCCGAGTCGATGTTTGGACCTCGGAGTGTACGTACGTCTAAAACAGTGGAAGCGTGCCTTCCGTCTATCACAACATGATCGATTTGGTTTCTCGTTTTCCGATCTGGAGACAGCCACGTAGCTTGATGGGTCTTTTTATGCTTGAACCTAGTACTGCATACTACCATGTTATCGGACGTTTCGTCGTGGAGGCTGAATTTTCCGACAGTGGCGCCAAAGATCCCTTCCTTGCCCACCTTGGCATTGAAATCGCCAAGCACGATTTTGACATCGTGTCGGGGGCAGCGCTCATATGTGCGTTCCAATCGCTCATAGAAGAGATCTTTGGACGCGTCGTCCTTCTCTTCCGTCGGGGCGTGGGCGCAAATGAGCGAGATGTTGAAGAATCTCGCTTTGATGCGGATTGTGGCTAGACGTTCGTCCACCGGGGTGAACGCCAGTACTCGGATGAGCATTCTAGGAAGGCTATAAATGCCCTGTTTGCCTGTAAATCAGCTGTGAGGGGCTAGAAGCTTCACATTGTCCACTGGATATACACAGTTGTTGTAAGCCCGATTTGGGGTTACGGCATCGATGTCTGGTGACCGTCTTGGATAAGTCTACAATAAGGAATAAGCTGAGCAAGGTTTAGAGGGTGACGTGCATGATGCTCAAAGAGGCTTCACTCTTAATGCTGACAAAAAACCTGGAGATCTGAATGCACTTTCTACCTCTAGACCTATATAAAAAGCTTTAGGCAAGCTGTAATGCACGAGGTTTGGACACTCTAGAGCTGTGTCTTCTGCTCTGAGGAATTATTTCCATACACAGATCCTCTGTACGAGCGAATGGGAAGGGAGCAAATCTTGAACCTCTATTCTAATTCCGTGGCCATATACAGCGATGGCTCCAAATTAGACCCCAAAGTAGGTAGCGAGTTATATTCGCAAGAGCTCTCACTCAGCCTCAGTTTTCGGTTGTCGGATTTTCGCAGCGGTACTTTCAAGCTGAATTAACAGATAACAACTAAGCTGCAAGGTGACTGATCGATCTTCTCTTAACCTGCGTGCAGTAGCTGCCTTCTCTGATAGTCTGGCAGCTACTAAAGCACTTTTTTATGTTAAATGCACATCAAGGACAGCCATGGAATAAAAGATGTACTTTAAATGAGCTGGCAACGAGGCACGTAACAGATGCGGTATGAATGCCAGAAATCGAACCTTATTGCTTGCTCCCAACGCGAGTGTGTGAGAACAAACGAAAATAAAGTGGGTATACAGTTAAATTAATGCTATCGCAGTTGCCACAATATCGAGAAAATCTTAAGCGACTAGAGCATTATCTATGTTACTGCCCCTAATTGGCGAGGACCGGCCGCCATTCGTTCGATTACTAATTTCTTGAGTGTCTGGCTGAACTAAGTACAGCTTGAATCGAAGGGAAGACCTATCTTACGGTATCACAATGGGTCCAGTTCCAACGCTGGGATATGGCCGCCATGATATCTGACCGAACCAGCCAGATGAAGTTGAAATTAAAAACAGATAAAAATAAATTAAAGAACTCTTGAAATATAATTTATTTTATATCTGTGCCATCTATGTGACAAAAAATTATATAAAAAATATATTAATTTCTTTTTTGCGATTCATGGCTCACTGTAACTTATTAAATTCACAGCCGAAGCAGCACTTATTTAACTGAAATAGCCGATCAACTTTGAATGATACATACAAATTACTTGACGACCAAAACTATACATGTGTGCCTCCAACAACAATTAGGAACAAAGTACGCAACTGTGACTTAACTCAAGCAACAGCAGAGGTGGCAGCTTAAAGAAGGGGAGAAGGTATTACAAAACAGATGAGCTGCCGAAATTAGCAGGCGAGATATGTATGTACATACATACATATTTATGTATAATAAAATAGCTATATACATATGTATACATGTATGTATGTACGTATATATTTGTGCTATGCGATGTCTTAAAGACATGCCAGTTGAACACATGATCCACAACTCCGCTTCCCTCTGCCTACAAATTTTCAAAATGTAAACGAAAATGAAGATCAGTCAGCTGTCAAAATCATTTAAAATGTTAAATCATTTAAATTTGTATGTTTACTTAAGTGTGAGTAGGTAATATGCAATGGCAAGTGTGGCAATTTGTGTTTTCTTGTGGCAGCCACAAGTGCCTCATCGCAAGTGTGCTCACATACATACATACATACATCCTCGTTTATCCAAATCTGTATATTTACTTAAACAATACATTCATGGCCGGATTACCAAAGGGGCCAATGGGGCCCTGGCCCCAGGGTCTCCTCCACACGGGGCCTCCACCATTCCGTCCTCCTTCCATCCACTAAAACACCGATCTACGTGCTTCTTCGCATGCTTTAGAGATGAAAAAAACGTAAGATTTTCAAAACCGTGTCGCCTTGTGATTCATCTCATCAGCAGCTCTCTCCAATGTTTTGCCAGCAGCTGAAAAATCAGCCGAAAAATATCAAATGCTTTGAAATGACTTGATAAAGGCAATAGATCAAATAACTGAAGGCTTATAAATAACAGACTTCCCTCTCATATACGATAACGAAAAGTGAAAAACAATACCTAATGTCATTTTGACTTTGCATATTTAAAACATTCAAAATTGTTTCGATTTCCCGCTCATCTGCGACGCCTACCCGTAACAATTGGCGCCACGGAACCAATTGATCTCGTCATTGACTGACAGAATATTTGCTTACTAAACGTTTTGGAAATTCAGCTGAAGATTTAGAAGATGCTTTGGCAAACGAGTTGGCTAAACCGTCTGCTTCGTCACTAGAATTTCAAAAACGCGCAGAGAACGACATTCGTCGTAATCTTTCTTTTGAAAATATAAAAATTTTTAACAAAAAATGTACGTAAAGTTGCCATTGTTTAATTTTAATAACAACATGTATTAACAATGGTAGTTTCATTAAAAAATTTTGTGGATTATACTATTAATCCTAAAATGTTATTCAGTATACCATATCTGACATTTACTTCAAGAGCCCCCACCTGCTTTGGCCCTTATACTACTTTGAGTTGCTTAAACTGGCCCTGAATATATTTGCAGTAAATATGCGGTTTTAAAAATGAAGCATGGAAATTGGGAACTCTTTCAGTGCTGTAAAATATGATAATGCTATATATGTATGTATGTACTTTGTGGCATTTCATAACTTAGTTCTTTTTCGGCAAAAGTTGATTGTTGTATGACAGCAAAATGTGTTGCCGTCATCCGGTTTTTGAAACTTCAAAAAATAACAGAACGTACTATTAACATACATATATACATGAAAGCAACAATATTCACATACATACGTACATACGTACTTTTACTTGCATCTGGCTCTGTACGAAAATTTTCTCAAGTATCTGTTTTTATAAGTCAAAATTCAGCAAATGAGGTTCTATTTTTACCGCTTTCATTCAAGAAGGATAGTATAATTCTCATCACATAATCTTTACCTTATAAAATTTTCATCTCAGCTTCGTTATGAAAGAACTGTAACTGAAAAGTTTACAAAATGTATCTCCCTTAATAAACTGCCTTGTAAACTCTTCTAAAAATTATATCTCTCTGACCTCTGTTTAACTGTTTACTGTTTTTGTAGCAAGTAAAATAAACAACTCGTGAATTGTAATGTTTTCCTCTTCTTTTTAATCTGTTTTAAATCCACACGATAAACGAATAAATAGAAGCAGACGACTGGGACAGATTTGTCAGTGTTTAACGTGGGTACCTGCCTGTGAAAGCCTTACCGCACGACGCTCAAGAGCACAACTGATCAAATTAATGCGTTGATCACCGCCCGTGATGCAACCATTCTGTCGGTACCAACTGGCAGTGGGTGGACACAATACACCGCCTTGGTCGGGCTCGAAGCCTATCTAAAGCCTCTGCCTGTTGCAATGCAACACCACATCGAACCGCTTTCGCTCTACCCGCATTTGGGTATTACACCGCAACCACCACGATACTCCCCGAAGGACCGTGCGAAACAGGCCAGTGTAAATATATGATACTCTGGGGGTCCCCCGTGGTACCAGATTAAGTCTCTGGTCAGACCTTGAAGCGGAAACTTCTGCCAGTTGAGCTCACCACCTCTCCGGACTGGCGACCGTTGACTAGGATACCTCGGGGGTGTCACGGCCATAATTCCACGAAGTAGAATCCCCCTGAGGGTTGACTAGCGAGCAGACAACTGGGTGTGGAAGGTGTAACAATAACTGCCGGAGTGAGTGTAATCGCATCAAAGCCCAGCGTAAAATACATCAGGGTATTAATAGACCATCGCCTTTGCTTCCGAAATCATCTCAATTACGTCAACGACAAGGCGGCGAGAGTCTTTGTCCAGACTGATGGCAAACATTGGGGCACCGAAGCAGCAGTCCACACTAGTACTAGCAGTAGTAGCTAGATCCATACTCTTGTACGGAGGTACAATCTGGCTCGACGCATTTAAACGTTCAGAGTATGAACGCAACTTATCGCCTATGCGCACTAAGAGTATGTTATGCATACAGAACAGTTTCGGAAGACGCAGCACTTGTCATTTCCGGGATGCTTCCACTTGACCTCTTGGCGCCGGAAGCAGTTGGAAAAAGAAAAGCTAAGCAAGAGGAACACGAAATTCGCACCTGTTTATTGAGAAAAATTAGGTGGGATAGCGCAACAAAAGGCAGGTGGACGCATCACCTCATCCCTAATATCGATATATGGATGAACAGACAGCACGGCGAGGTAGATTTCTACCTAACACAAGACCTTAGCGGGTATGAATGCTTTAAGGCCGACCTCCATCGCTTTGGACATGAAAGCAATCCATACTGTGACTACTGTGGTCCTGATGAAATAGAAGATGCGGAACACGTATTCTTTTCATGTCACCGTTTCAGCACTCAGAGAAGAAAGCACAATGAACGTCTCGGCAGCGTAGCTACACTTGAAACACTAGTCTCACTGGCATTGCAAAGCCAATATGTTTGGAAGGAATTTAAGGCCACTTCTGCCCTACTTATACAGCAACTCTGCAACAGCGAGTAAGTGAGGCGCAGGCAAGAACGACAGGCGAAATAAGAAGCAGCCACATCAAACTATCTGTCTCAGGCCAGATAAGAAGCCCGTTATCCTTGAAAATTTACGGCATAAAGAGGACGAACCTCTCAAAAATCGTATGAGCAGCAATAAATCGCTACACCCGGACATTACTAGACTTAGAAACGAACTTTTTAGTTGTAAAATACCAATGGGGTAGGTAGGTTTAACTCCAAACCAAGACACACCGTGGGTGGAATCATGTGAAGAATAAGGGACGTAGAGCCTCGTGGTCAAACCGCCTTCCGACGAAATACTTAACTGTGGTACCGGGGGGATCGGTACATAGACGGTAGAAGGTTTAGTGGGTTAAAGTCTCACACCGACTGTTTTTGGGATTAGGTTTTCGATGCTTCGTCCTCCGAAAAAAAAAGAACAAAGTAATTTATTAGCTCTAGGAAACCATAGCCATTATTTTTACGGAAACCTTGTCTGGTGGTCTCTCCGCCAATACTAAATTCAGACTTGCGAACTACTGCAGTGTTTTTCAAACAGAAGTGGCTGCCATCAAAGAAGAGTGAGACGTCGGAGTAAATTTTTATCAGGATAATTTGGGTCCCAGGCTAGTAGCATAGACATTGCGCGAAGTTGCATGGCTCACGACTTGGCAAGAAAATGTATCCTTGCGACGTTATCGCCGGATATGAATACCTTTGGCCTGCTGTCGTCAACTCTTGGACAAAGTATCGCGAGCGCTGGGCAAAGACTAGGACATGTGCATTTGTTATATTCCTCCGGCCTAGGGTGGATCGGGGGTGATCGAAAGAGCCCATTGCGCTTACAAAGCCGCAGCTCTCGCTTTTGGTGGGCGTTCTAACAGACCATTGTCCGATAAGAACTTACGCAGTAAGGCTGGAAATCTTACCTGATGCTACCAGTCGCAGTTGCCAGGAGATTTATGAGCTGGAATCAGTTGATGGCTTTCTATTAGGCTGCTAACTAAATCCGATAAGCTCCAGAACATTGAAATTAGCCGCATTCGTAATTTAGTAATCAGCTCGCGACGCTTCGTCGATTAAGTAATGATATCCGTTCAAAATCTTCGTCGGTTCGCATATGACAATCATCTGTCTCCTAAGTGTCCAAGTGTGTCGCTTATCTGCGACAACTACTCTAACCTAACTTAACGCTTATACTCAAATGGTTTAAAGCAAGTTTAATACTTTCAATACTTACCTATCGCTTATTCGTAAAAACTTACATTAAGTTGCGTTTAAAAACACTTACAGAAATGCTTGTTGGGTATATATTAAGTTAGGCATGCATATGAAACTATTTGTTATATCACATACTCGAATTAAGTAATTTCCAATAACAGTGCAATGAAGTCTCGTTGTTGAGATATTAATGATCTTTTACGATGCTTTATTGCTATAATAAATTAGAAAGCCATTTTTGCGGCCCAAATGGTTAACGAAAGGGAAAGTACCGAGTAGCATGAAAGTGTGAAGTGTAATTATGAGCCATCGTATTTTAGTTCATTGGATCATCAGTACCCGTGTGTTGTATTGTCTGTAGAAATATTACGCACACTATGCATCATTAATATTGCCGCCGAAAAATCCAAACGTGTTGCTCACTGTTGTTCGATTAGGATGTTGTTGACAATTTCCATATTATTTAGTGGCGTTACTAAGCGTGTTGCTGGCATTATTACGGGTATATTGACAAGTTTATGGATATAATCCTTCCATAAAGTGTGCACAGTTAAAATGCCAAACATATTTTGGAACATTAAAGGTACATTTATATGAAAATTTTCGTTAACAACGCTTAGGGGAGGGTATCATATTACTGAATTATACTACGAAGTAGGCATGCATACGCGTAAACGTATATTATTCATAAATATTTTTTTCATTATTACCATAAGCAGTATAGTAGTAATAAGCGGCGCTTTTAGCTTAGTCAGTCGTTGTTTTCGCTCTGTCTTGTCACACTTTTACTTACAATTCGTGTCCTTGCTTCTCCTGTTCGACGACTAATTCATGCAGATGCTTACCAACTCGCAGGCTTTGTTGAAAATTATATATATTTGTGAGAGAATTTTTACGACTATTCAGCCAGCGAAATTTCCTTCATCTGCAAATTGAAATTCCGCTCAATTTTTGGCTTGGCGGCAAAGCTGTCAATTTTCCTCAAACGCACGATTTGCTCGTAAACATTTTCCCATGTGTACGAAATCTCTATGTAAATGCAAAATTAACGCTGCACCAACAAAAAAAGTTAGGATTTTAAGCGAATTCCTGATTGATGGACTATCGCATGTGAATGAATATACGTACATGCACACAAACAATGTTATATTGTTGCCTGAACGTTTGTGCCTTATGCTCGCTGTAAATTTGCAATTAGCAATTGCAATTTCAGTTTCATATGCGGCGCGCACAATTCTCGAGAACAATATTTGTTAATCTCGTAAGATTATTACATAACAATAAAAGTAAGTCTTACATTTAATTATGTTCGATGGCCACTCGTTCGTTGTGCTCCCCAAGGACTGGTCCTGATTATGCTTTTTTTTCGTATAAATGTGCGAACATATGTGTGTACACATGTATATGTATGCATATATACTATATATGTATGTATATATTTGTAAAAACGACGTGTGTCGGTCATCAAAATGCGTCTACAAAAAACTTTTAATTTTAATTGTAATCCATCATAATACTCACACTTTGGTTTGACGTCTCGCCGGCGATCAACGGCAATGCAATCAAGGGTGATGCTGGACATTTTTGGGGGTAGTTAATTGCAATTGCAACAACTATGAGTATGTATAAAAATATGCGCACGAAGTTATAAAAATATGTATGTGCACCCCGATGACTTGAAGTCCTATCAGCCTAGCACACGGTCAGTATGCCTTCTACTCTAATCATACTTCCTTTTCCCTTACTTCCTGCCATCTTTTTGTAGGTGTGCCTCAATCATTCTCCCAGCCACCTATAGTCTTCATGTACTATGACAGATATTTTTCATTATACAAATATATAAATTCAAGTGAAAAATTGTCAAAAAATAAAAAAAAATTCAAGTCTAAAAGTGACAGATGAGCACCAGGTTTTTGCCTCACCACACACCCAACAGCGCTCTGTTGCAGATCGCTTCGCAAATTTTTTAGTGCTCTTGCACCACCATTTTTGTTAGTGTTTCTAATGCTATTAGTTGCTGCAAAGCATATACACATATTTGGACAGTATAAATCTTTTGCTGGCGGGTAGTAGTGCGAGTCCACATGTGCAGCTTTGTTTCCACCCTGAATTCAAGGTGTATAACTATTATACTGTCGAGCAACAAAGCACACGTCAAGGTGAGTAAAACATTTGGGTTGTAAAACCAAGTAGTACACTGTAGAAAATACAGTCGAAATCAAGCAGTGGAATTTGCTATCTATCGCTCACATTTTGCACTTTCTTCAATACAAATTGTCGAACATACTTTGTATGTTGCGTGACACCGTACTATTCTATCCTATCTTGTGGCAAAAATTGGAAAAGTTGAAATGTCACCTTTAAACTTGGTCCAGCGGTAGGGCTAGAACTTTCGCAAAAATTTCAAGCATGTCAATCTGATATCTTGGAAGGATTTTGATTATGCCAATATGTAGCCCATTCAATTTTAGTACAATAAAGTGCAAATCTGAAGTAGTTGGGACTTACCGTTGATTTTTGGCAATTTTTGTTTCTTGAAGGTGTTGTTCATTTTGTATACTTTTTTTTAATATCGCACAAAATCGCAGTATGGGATAGTGTGGAAACAGCAGATTACAGATTGTCCAAATGATTTATGATGAGTTTTCTTTAAACGTTTTTAAACATTTTTATAAGACTCTAAATCAGGGACGGAAAATAATCATTATTTTTTAAATTTGAACCAAAAAAAACAACAAGTTGTATCTAATCGTCGTAAAACAGCTTTAACTATACTCACGTACTAGGGTTCGTACGTCCTACTGTAATTTACAATGATTTTTATTTTTCGAGTTTAACCAATAAAGATTAAAAATAATAATTAATATTTGGGTTTTTTTTTTGCTCAAAGATAATAATTATCACTTGATTTTGATTTTTTCGATCAAAAATAATGATTATTTTATGATTTTTATTTTTCGCTCAAAGATAATAATCATTATTGAGTTTTATTTTTTCACTTAACGATAATGATCATTCAAAAAACTCAAAAACTAAACTCTCATCATTTCCGACGTATCTCCCTCAGAGGTAGCCACACCCTAATAAAGGGAGTAAGGCGTAAAATTTTTAGGTCAAAATTTCAGTTGCTTGCGTCTGTATGCCCTTTTAAGTTTTATAAATAATCATCAATTTTAAGTAGAAAAATAAAACTCAATAATAATCAATATATCTGAGCGAAAAAATAAAAATCAAAAAATGATCATTATGTGTGATCGAAAAAATAAAAATCAAATAATAATTATTGCCGCTGAGCGAAAAATAAAACTCAAATATTAATTATTATTTTTAAGCGATAAGGTTAAAAATTATAAAATAATGATTAAATGCTGATTTAAATTATTTTACTCGTAATGATTACCGTCCCTGCTCTAAATACATTTTTTTAACCGCGCAATTTCACTTTTGGGTCACTTAAATACACGTTTCTTTAGATCAACCTTCAAAGTAACAGAAAAGTTTTAATTTATAAATATTCTATCTTCCGTCAAGAAAAGCAACAAATAGGTTATTAGATACACCCATTTGAGAGCGATGCACAAATCAAGCTACACATTTTTTTTAGAGCTGATTTCTAAAATATCTGTTAGGGGTTGTCATATCAACGGCAAATTACTTTATCAAAAAACAGAGTTTACACATGTTTACCTTGAAGTATTCTCTGTAAGATAGGACCAAAACAAAACAATTCCAAGTGAGTCAAAAAATTGACCTTTGGGCACAAAATAGCGTAAAATTTACCATAGTGACGGTGCACAGTTAGCAAAAAAAAAATATCGAAAATCAGCGGTAAGCCCTAGCTACTTCACACTTGCACTGCATACAAAAAAGGATAATTTAAAATCTTGAAATTTTGATGAAACTTTATTGATTTTTTTAACTTTTGTATAAAGTTTAAAATTTGGATTTATATAGTTTTTGTTATGTAATGATTTATACTTTATGAGAAATTAATGGATATTAAACAAGCAAAAGGGAGCTGAAGAGGGAAGCGAGACGTATTTGCCGCAAAAAGAAGAGAGAGGCCGAAAAACGTGAGTGCGAAGAGCTTGAAATGCTGGCCGACAGGAACAACGCCCGAAAATTTTATCAGAGAGTTAGGCGACTTACGGAAGGTTTCAAGACCGGGGCGAACTCCTGTAAGAACAACCATGGCGACCTAGTGACCGATGTCCAGAACGTGCTTAAATTATGGAGGGAACACTTTTCCACCCTATTGAATGGCAGCAGCGGTGAAAATAGTGGAGAAGACGAACCCGAGACCCCAGTCGAGGATGATGGAGTCGATGTCCCACCGCCTGACTATGATGAGGTACGAATAGC
>JAPVRG010157736.1:0-11572 GCA_029783565.1 Rhagoletis cerasi | reverse complement strand
TCCTTCGCTTAGTGTCAGCGAAAACAACACGTACTTGTATTGCAGCGAACACACACACATACATCGCAGTATTTTTCCATTGTCGTTTCTCGCAGTTGTGCTTCTACCTCTTTCGCGACCATTCCTTTTTATTTATTCGTGTGTTCGCGGTATTCGCCTCAATAATAATTCAAAGATACGTTTCACAATACCACCGAATGCATCAATGTACATGTGAAGTTCTTTTGCATTTCTCCTTTATTTTATCATTCTTACACGATTTAACAAAAATTCAGCAGAAACGTAAGTTAATTTTGGTTTAAAAGATTATTTTTAAAGATTTAATTGCAACATTTGTCGTGGACTGGAAATAAAGCGCAATACTGTGGAAATTATAATAGCAGCAGCACACCAACTTTGCGAAGTGTACACCAAAACAAAATATCACTTCCGATAGCTTCAGCCAAGTTGTGCGCGCATTTACATACCCATATGTAAATAAAATCAACTTATTAAATATATACATATATGTATATGTACAAACATCGATATTCATCGCAAAATAGTTGGAAATGGTAAACTGCAATATCCTTGCATCCTGTGGTTGATAGAAGCTACGCATAGCACGAAAAGATTTCGTACGTATCGGCTATTTATGCTTTATGTTTGAGTATATTATATTAATTTTAAATATAAATTGTTATTTCGAAATGTGTCAAAGCAATAGAACCAAAGGTCTCAAAAACATATTAGTTCATGAAACAAGCCGAATCTGCTCCTTATTTATTTGTCTATGTATTTTTTAATAAAATACACTTTTAATAACGTTTTGTTAAAAAAAAAAATTTATTTCCAATAGAAAGAAATTCAATTATCAAAAGTAAAACCTAAAATTGAAGCAATACAACAACCCAGCCGAAAGTGATCTTCACCAAACCCCAATTTTGCGATTCCCTTTCTGTTCGTTCATCCGCTATCGTAGTTTTCTTTCTCTCGCCATTCAAAAACACCCTGCCAAAATTGTCCACAAGTTTGACAGGATATAAAATTTTGGTATACAGAAGAACATATTTCACTTGTAAGCATGCACGATGCACGGAGCTGTGGTTGCAACCAGACAGCTACTAGTGAATAGTCAAAGACTTGTAAAAGGCTCTTCCATACAAGGCTTGACTGTTCACAAGGGTAGAGCGCTGTGGGCATTGTGCATACTTACAAGTGAAAAATGTTCTTCTGTATACCAAAATTTAATATCCTGTCAAAATTAAAAATATCCTGTCAAATGTTCAACAGGGTCTTCTCGAGATGTTAAAAGTGACTAAAGTTAATAAAATAGACGTAAAAATTGGCATTTAATTTAGTCAATTCGATTGTTTGTTTATCATTTTAATAACTGAAAGCACTTTGATCAATAACTCACGCGCTTAATCTAACTTTTTTGCTGTTTTCGTCAGAGTATGTTTAAAGTTTTTTAAAGATTTAGACTGTAACCCTGTAGCAATTGAAATCAGGTGATCTCAGCTGTGAGGCGTTTCAGGAAAACAGCTGATTCTTATTTCACTTGTAAGTATGTACGATGGCTGTGGGCTAAGAACAAGTGGGAAAACGGCTCTTCCATTCCCATCCTGCGCTAAGACCGCGGTCGCTACGCAAGGTTGAGGGCCGTGGGCTGAGGATAAGGGGGCAAATGGCTTTCCATGCCCAGCTTATGCCGGACCATGCTTCACGATCTGCGGAAAAGGTCAACCACATCACAGTCCACCGTGAATTCGCGCTGCAACGACATCGTTCCTACATCGGTAGAGTGCGCACGTAACGACGCTGACGCCACCCGCCGACGCCGAACGTCAGCAGCACGCGGCACAGCGGCACCAACGCCAACAGTACGCGACGCATAAGCGCCATACCTCAACAGAGCGTGGCACATAGACGTCGTTAGCCAGCAGCGCGCGGCACAGCGGCATCAACGCCAACAGTACGCGGCGCACAAGCGACATACGTCAACAGAGCGCAGACAACAGCATCAACGCCATACGCCGTACGTTAACAGAGCGCAGCGCAGCAGAATCAACGCAATCCATTGAAAGAGAGCGCCGACATAGCGGTGCCATACAGTTAAGAATTCGTGTCCCGTTAATATACATTGTTTTAGTTAATAAGGAATATATTGGAACAGTTAATCTATAAATACAGTACCTACAATATAAATTTATTGTAACGAACCCTGGGCACGGCGAGTTTACCCCAGCCGAGATTAAGAAGCGTCGGGACCTCTGAATAAAACGCTTCGTTACAGCGTGAATATGCAACAACCATTTCAAACCAAACGATTAAACATGTTCAAATAGTAAATTGATAACAATTTTAAATATTTACAAATCGGTTGTTTAATGGTCAGATATCGATAAAATTAAATTTTATTACTTGATCAGCACATTTCAACTTATATAAGTAGTCTTCGTCAACAAAGGGGCATAAACGCCTCAGAGTAAAATAGTCAAAATCACTTGAATATATTTGTCACATATATCCTGAAAAAATCGCGAATACTCCATGTACGCATGTAAAGAGTACTCTCTAACTGCCGTCCCTAAATTGAAGCGCTAGCGTTGCGTTTTCTAACGCCAACGAGTGCCAGCGCGCGCCATACCCAAAAAACCCGGCGTTAGTTTTGACGTTTTCTCATTTCCTCTCGTTTTTATTCTCCATTCCCCTTTCACTTTTTGTTCTCCTTCTTTCGGTTTTTCTTCCGCACCCAACTTCAACGCGTTACACCCTGTCAAAAATGAAAAATTCATTTGCTCGGCGTAAGCGCCGCGCTATTGTGGGATGCTTCATACAAATTGTATGGGCATGAGGATTTTTGACAGTTCTGTGGCGCTTGACGCGCCGATTTAGGTACGGCAGTAAGGTAGCGATGGGCACAAGCTGCACATATGTATGTGCAAAATGCACAAATGTGCAAACCGCGGGCAAAATGAGCTAGATGAGGTGAGGTAATTATACCCGGGGGGAAACAGAAATTTTGAGCGAATTGCATCTGTATGTGTGATCAGAATGAGAGAACAAGTATATGTGAGTACTCACTAATGTGATACCCCATGGATGCCAACTTTCCTAAAAGCACCAAAACTTGGGAAAAATCCAAAACAGAATTTTTTCCAGTAAAATTAATAATGAATCTTCATATACGACATTAGTGATCTGCCCAAAATAGAGTACTGATGTATTTATTAAAAACCAAAATAAAAAGTAACCCACTAATAACGATTTTAAATTTTTTTAGAACCAATTAAATTTTCAATTTAATTCAATAGTACAATCATAATATATCTTTTATTTGAAGCAATACCTTCATATACATGTGTGTACGTATGTGTATAAAAAAATTTCTTATCCAGAATTAAATGCACTAAATAGGCACTGAACATTATGGGGAAAGTATTCGAATAATAAAAGAAAATCCCTCGCAGGAAGACCATTGAAATTAGGTGTTTTTTTCCCGGGTACACAGCCAGTCAGTATTACCATAATTTTTTTTCGAAATCGTTAAAAATTTGCTTAGAAATCGTCATTAATCGTCAATTAAAAAATATATGCATTTTCAATCTTTCTTTTTTGTTTTTCAAAGTTTTAACAAACATTACAAAAACATTGCTGTATCGTAAAATGTATATTGTATATAGATAAAATTTACTTTGTTCGATATTATGGCGCAAAAAGTTATTTCATTTCAAATAATCTTGACCCAGATTTCTTGGAATGTATCAATTTCCAAAAGGTTTCTGACTTTTGTTTTGCTCAAGTTAATTTTTGAAAAAATTCGTTGTTTTTTTTGCTGATGAGTGCGGAAAGCACATTAAATGCAAAACGAATTTGCATGAAAAGAGTGTATGCAGAATCGAATCTTCTGATATTGGAAATAGTTTTCCAAGAAAAAAAAATTATAGAGAAAATTCATCAATATCGCCAAAATATGTCTTGAAGTGAAAACAAACTTAATTTCCTAAACTCGCTCTCAATATCTTTAGCAGTGTTATAATTCGAACGATCCTTCGAAGCATTGAACTATTTATGCCCACTGTAAACACTGTGGTTTTTTTGGTAGTTGGCACTGGTAGGTGACAACAAACTTTTATATGTTTTTGACTTGATGTTGCTTTTCAAATTCGCGTTCAAAGTCGGCGTTGTGAATTTCCACAAGATAATAATTATGGAGCGATATTCATTAAAACAAAGGGGTAGGTAATTTTGGTTTCTAAATTTAATTGGTCCAAGCGTAAGTTAGCCAAGACTAATGGCTCAGTTTTGCATACTTTGCCCTGCATGATAGTTGTCACTTAGGGCCGGTTGTTCAATGTCTGGTTAACACGAATCGGAGGTAGAAGCTCCGGTTAAATAAAACAACTGCTTTATCGATCACATGTAATCTGCATGATGTCGAAATTGTCGATAATGATGTTCAACCGGCAGGTAGTGATAACCAGTCATTGAACAACCGGCCCTTAGAAATCTGTTAAATGAGCTTTGCGTGTAAGCAGTTACCCAACGCATATGTAAAAGTCTATTGCGTTTTGATTTCTACGTACGTACTTATGTAAAAATGGTAAAGCAGTGCAAGTATGCCAAGCATGCATAACCAGCGCTTTACGACAAAATTTAACTGAACTTAGACCAACCTACCATACCAGCAATACGTGTTTCTGGTTAGCCAAAACTCCCCTTACCTTAGAAAACTTAGAGAGCTGTAGGATTTAGATTCCTAAGTTAAGTTTTTACGTAAATTGAGAGCGGTGAGAGAATAAGGCTTGCCATATTTTTGTTTTTGTATTTCTTAAAAAAAATTAACGCAAGCATTTTTTTTGGGTGCTTTTTTTTTGATGTGGCAATAGAAGCGGCGAAATGTCAATCAGCTGAAAAAGAAAATACAAAAACCAAATATATTCGCTTCTGGCTTAAGTTGACGTGTTGAGTAATCATTGACGATTTCTTAAGGTAAGTTAAATTAAGTCTAAGTCTTGGCTAACTGAAGCTTAATTCACTTTTGCAGTGAGTTAGCGGTCAGTTGGTCGCAAATTTTCAAAGGTAAAGGTTATTTTTGCGCATATACTTTTTCGTCATAAATTTGCTTGAAAAAAAAAAACAACCGTGCGTAAAACAATCTTTTCATATGACGGTTTGCTACCGACTGAGCTTAGTAGCAGCACTCTGCTCTCATATTTACGAACACATGCGCAAGCAAGATCGTTAACTCGTTATTGTTCGCCAAGAATGATAGAATACAAGATTGCGCCCATCAGAGAGAATTTTTCAGAGTAATTTGTGTATGACGTCACACTGGTTCGGTTGCGAGAGAGAAATGTATTCTCTGCATCGTGGCTATGTTCACAATCGACGATTGCACAAGTGTGACGTCATACACACGCTGATGCTGTCAAATTCACTGAGAACGCAATAGCGGTACCGAGATGGGCGCCACCTCTTTATTCTCTACATCGTGATTGTTCGCCAGTATTACTATTTCTTACCTAAAATCAATTTAAAATTTATTGATGTATTATTACAAAAAAATCAAATTAGGTGGCTTTTTATGATTTTGAAATATTTTTAATAAATAGACTATAAATATAGTTAGAAATTTGTTCTCTATAAAGAAAAAAGAGAATACTGTAGCCTTTGGAAAGATACATTGCATAGAGTGGGTTAATCATCGTGCATATTTACAAGTGGAAAATGTTCTTCTGTATACCAAAATTTGATATCCTGTCAAAATTAAAAATATCCTGTCAAGTGTTCAACAGGGTGTTCTCGAGATAATAAAACTGACTAAAGTTAATAAAATAGACTAAAAAATTGGCAAAATATGCATTTAATTTAGTCAATTCGATTGTTGGTTTATCATTTCAATAACTTAAAGCGTTTTGATCAATAACTCATGCGCTTAATCTAACTTTTTTTTGCTGTTTTCGTCAGAGTAAGTTTAAAATTTGTTTAAAGATAATGACTGTAACCCTGTAGTAATTGAAATCAGGTGATCTCAGCTGTGAGGGGTTTCTGGAAAACAGCTGATTCGTATTTCACTTGTAAGTATGCACGATAGGGTTAATACACGTAAACGGCTATTACTTACCCTTTAGCTTTTAACAGGTCTATTCTGAACGTTACCGAAGATTTTGTAACCGGAAAATTTTATTACCAAAAAATTTTACCAGTTCTTGTCGCCGCGATTCTAGGAACGTTGGTAATGCAGTTTATATATTCAGCAATTCAGCTATGAAGAATTTTGGAAATTCTGGCATTGCATATTTCACGGGGCAATATTTTATTACCAGCTTATGAGATGGCAACAAAATTAACCGGTTACAGGAGTACACAGAATGCGAGCACGGTTTAAAAATTGACAGGAACTTTATTTACCGGTAACAAAATTTTTATTACCAGCGCAGAATAGACCTGTAAGTTTTTACCCCGCATCAAGCTCCTGCTTGCCCGCGCTGCTGCGCGCGAGCTGTTCTGCTGCCCAACCCTACCCTAAGGGACAAGCAGCACTCCAAAATTAGCAAAATGCAAGAATGATAGAATACAAGATTGCGCAGTCCTGGCGGCGCTGACATTTCTCAAGTAAAAGGCCGTTTCCACAACAAACTAATCAAGTGTTTCGCTCCCTCAATTACGAACGGCGAATCTCCCCGTTTACACGGCACATTCTTGATTGGATTCAAGAGTTTGTTGTTGTTTTTTTCCCCTTCATTTCCTCCCTTTCTTTGCTTTGGGTTTTTCTATTCTCTTTTGCTCTGACAGCTGAGATCGATAAATTTCCGATAAAAATTAGAGAATTCAACGATTTGTTCGTGATTGGCAAGGTGATTGGATCTGAATCACCTACCAATGAAGTGATTCGCTCTCAAAATTTTGTATGGGCGAATCACGTGTTTCGGTTCGTGATTGGGGCGCCAATTACGAATGGGAGAGCGAATCAAGAATAGGAGAGCGAATCACTTGTCGTGGAAACATACTTTAACAGGTCTATTCTGCGCTGGTAATAAAATTTTGTTATTATTATTATAAATAAAGTTCCTGTCAATTTTTAAACCGTGCTCGCATTCTGTGTACTCTTGTAACCGGTAAATTTTGTTACCATCTCATAAGTTGGTAATAAAATATTGCCCCGTGAAATATGCAATGCCAGAATTTCGACAATTCTTCATAGCTGAATTGCTGAATATATTAACTGCATTACCAACGTTGCTAGAATCGCGGTGACAAGAACTGGTAACATTTTTTGGTAATAAAATCTTCCGGTTACAAAATCTTCGCTAACATGCAGAATAGACCTGTAAGAGTAAACCAAGCCGAATAGGAGGTGAAAGGAGACTGTGAAAACAGCTGGCTTGTTTAACATTCAATTTTTCAATAAGAACCGCAGGTTTTTGTGTTTAATTGTAAAAATATGTGATTTATTAAGGGAATAAATAAAAAAAAATGGAAAAAACGGTGATTTTCGTGAAAAAGTTAGTGAATTTCAGTGCATCTAAAGTTTTGGTTTACATTCTGAGAGGATGTTTACTTTTACTTGAGAATTTTAAAAATCGGCTAAATCATAGTAGCGGTACCACTGATGCCGTCACCTTTGCGTGTAGTGATTACGATCGTTAAAACACGAGCAAAGATCGGATAACAATAAGCTTGTGTAGAGACAAGAGTTGGTCTGCCGCTACATTACAGAGGAGAATTTTTGTAAGTACTCCAATATGGTACAAATGGAACACATGGTTCAACAATTTTTGCAGGGTATTCACAGATACTAATACACGTAAATCCTGCGCATGCGCAAATAGTACAATTGTCCTTAAACTTCCTTCTTTTGATTGCTGAATCCAAAGACATTGTGCAGATAGGTTACTTCCAGTATAGAAGTATTAAATATATGGGTAGAATGCATTTTATTTTGATGAGTGAAAGAATCATATACTAGCGATTACCTGGTGGAAAAGGGGCGGTTACCAATCGCTAGCGTATTGCCTAACGACCAGTAATGCAAGAAATCGCAAGTAGTATATGAAATTTTCAATATGGGCCTCGCATTACCTGTCGCTAGCGAATTGATTAACAATCGGTAATGCATGGAATCGTTAGCTTATGATCGTCTTTTGCCACCAGCAGAACTATAGAGTTTAGTCTATTTTTTTATTTCTAAACTGTAATTGATGGAAATGCTCAATTTGCGCGACATTTCAACGTGGTTGCTCATATTGGACATATCCATCAGTTATAGTTTAGAAATGAAAGATACTGTTGCTTTGCATTGATGTATTTACGAAGTCAGCTTTTAACTTTGCTGTTTTCGACGAGTTCTGCTGTTGCTTCAGGGATTTTTGCTTAAAGGAAAGGAGTTCATTCAATGTCTTTTTTGGGAACGATATAATCGGAGCATGATGCAATAACCAGGGATGGGCGTAATCAGGAAAATGAATACTTGAATGAAAAAAATAATAATAGATTTTCATTCATCATTCAAGTAATTTCGAATGACGAATAAATTTGTATTCTTCATTCAAAAAATATCAAATAACGAATAAATCTTTATTCTTCATTCAAGAAATATCATATAACGAATAAATTTGTATTCATCATTCAATTAATTTCTAATGAAGAATAAATTTTGCTTCATCATTCAAGTAATTTCGAATAAATTTCCATTTATCATGGAGAAATATCAAATAACGAATAAATTTTTATTCATCATTCAATTAATTTCGGATGAAGAATAAATTTTTATTGATGAAGAATAAATTTTTATTGACCAAGTCGGTACCAGTTTCGAAACTAGTATGGGGGACGGATCCGTAACCAGTTTTGGTCTAGGTTGGGACCAGTTGAGGACCAGTTCCGTAACCAGTTCGGGACCACTTCGGGACAAGTTCTGAAACCAGGTTGGGACCAGTTCCGTAACCAAAATTTATTCTTCATTCGAAATTAATTGAATGATGAATAACAATTTATTCGTTATTTGATATTTCTTGAATGAAGAATAAACATTTATTCGTCATTCGAAATTACTTGAATGAAGAATAAAAATTTTTTCGTCATTCGAAATTACCTGAATGGTGAATAAAAATTTATTCGTTATTTGATATTTTTTGAATAAAGAATAAAAATTTATTCGTCATTCAAAATTACTTGACTGAAGAATAAAAATTTATTTGTCATTCGAAATTACCTGATTAATGAATAACAATTTCATCGTTATTTGATATTTCTTTAATGAAGAATATAAATTTATTTGTCATTCGAAATTAATTGAATGACGAATAAATTATGAATAAAATTTTATTTTTTATTTGAATAATAATTTATTCAAAAACTCCCTTCCCTGGCAATAACGAAAGGTTTTGTACATTGTGACTAGGCTTGCCAATTTTTTAAACGACTAATTGAGGGCGAAATTTATAAGAAAGTCATTCTATGAAGATGTCTTTGCTTCAGCAGGACACAGCATTTAAAAAATAAATTTATTTGAAAAAAATCGACAGAGAGCCATTCTATGAATGGAGCAAACACATTTCAATGAAGTAAAAAAAAACTTAGGGATGAAACGATAGGAGTAAATACAAGTACA
This sequence comes from Rhagoletis cerasi, assembly GCA_029783565.1. Lineage (NCBI taxonomy): Eukaryota > Metazoa > Arthropoda > Insecta > Diptera > Tephritidae > Rhagoletis > Rhagoletis cerasi. The sequence goes on along the minus strand of JAPVRG010157736.1, from coordinate 1,974 downwards.
TACTCGATACTTTTCGTTCGATACCAACTAATTTTGGTATCGATATTCTTGAATCAAGTACTGAGTAGGTATCGAAAAAAAATACTCGTATCGAGTCCCGATACTAAGGCAAATTTTGCTTCGGAGTTCTTCCTCCACTGTTATTCCCAATATGAATTGCCCTCTGCTTTATGGCTGCTTATTGCCAGCGAAAACCGGCTAGGGGAGACTAGCTATGTTGTTGAAGAAAAAGAGTAGGGTGCAAAGAGTTCATTACAAAAAAATATCTTTTCTTAGAAAAACATAAAATGTTAATATAGCCCAGCCCAGAAAATTTAAACACCATCTTCGCATCGATGTGTCAGTACGCTCAGAAGAGGAAGAAGTAGCCAAGGATGACTTGGACAATAATAACTACGTCAAGAGATCGGTTGATGGGCAAACATTCGGAAAAACTTCTATTCTTGGGAATTACAACAAAAGAAGATTTTTCGCTGAAATATTTCATAAATAAATTTTTTCTTGAATATTTTCCATTGTATTATATGTGTTAAATACTATTCACCATTAAGCGTATAATTATGCTATATTCCTACATTATTAACTTTTATTATATATTATTATTATATATTTCAGTAACTACTTAAGCTTGTTCACTCAAATTTGATACATGCAATGATATATTAACGAAGAATAAGAATATTATGAATTATTGAAAAAGGGGCGTTGCCACGCCCGCTTATGGCTTTATATGTTTATCTCGGTAACCGCTTTATCAATTTCAACCAAACTTGGCACAAGTGTTAATCTTGATCCAGTATAAGAAACGGCCGAAAATTTTTGAAATCGGACAACAACCACGCCGAACTCCCATATAACGGTATTTTGCAGAAATAAAAAAAATTCGGCATTTTAGTTACTACTGAAGCTTATTGACTCAAAATTGGCATTTGCAATCACATATTAAAAAGCAATAATAATATTATAAATTTTTGAAAAAGAGGCGTAGCCGCCCCCACTTATGGATTTATAGGTATATCTCGGTAACCTCTTTACCAATTTCTATCAAACTTGGCACAAGTGTTAACCTTAGTCTAGCATAGAAAACCGTCGAAAATTTTTGAAATCGGAGAATAACCACACCCCTTTCCATATAACGGAAATTTACGGAAATACGAAATCTTTTATAAATCGGTAACCACAGAAGCTCATTTACTCAAAATTTGTTTGCAATAATTTCTTAGCAAGAAGTACGATTATAACAAATTTTTGTGAAAATGGTATGACTACATATGTGTCTCGGTGACCGTTTTATCGATTTCTACCAAACTCGGTATGCTTAAATTACGCCCAATTTTCATATAACGGTAAATTTCAGAATTATGAAAACTTCGATATTTCGATATTTAGAAACGGTACTTTACTCGAGGTTGGTATTCATAACAATCTCTTAAAAAGAAATAAGATTTAAGTGGACTATATTGTTTAAATTCGCCTTGATAACTGAGCATATGTATTACCGAAAGTGTTTGAAATAGGGAAAAAACCACCCCTGTTTACCACGCAACGGTAGGTTTCAGAATCGTGAAAAAAACGATGTTTAATACGTGCGCCGGGTATTTAATGTTCGGTTTCACCCGAACTTAGATTTCTTTACTTGTTTCAAATAATCCAATAAGATTTGCAAATGAACTAATCAGGAATCTTTGTTTGAAGGAATGCAAGTATTGATTGATGCTCGTTAAAAACTGGAAATCCCTTGGGAAAACAACGAACGAGAAAACAATGCGAATTACGCGAAATTAATTGAACGTAGTAAAGTAGAAATCGACAATTTCATACAGTGGGCTCCATATATTCGTAGACTATGGCAAGATCCTTTTGTAGTTTTGCATGAACGTATCGCTCATTTACTTCAATTCTGAAAAATTTATGTTTTGTTTTTTCAAGCTACCAGCCTTTTCATTCATTTCATTAAATTAAGTAATTTTTTAT
>JAPVRG010157734.1:0-14021 GCA_029783565.1 Rhagoletis cerasi | reverse complement strand
CAGTGATGTGGGTGCCAAGACGCGTATGCTCTGACTGTTTGTGTGATGACACGAGATACTTCGTTTTGTCCTCGTTCACCACCAGACCCATTCGCTTTGCTTCTCTATCTAATCCCGGGAAGGCAGAACAGACGTAGCTCTTGTTTTTACCGATAATGTCGATGTCGTCGGCATACGCCAGCAGTTGCACGCTCTTGTAAAGTATTGTGCCTGAGCGGTTCAGATCTGCAGCTCTTATTATCTTCTCCAGCATCAGATTAAATAAATCACACGAAGTAGTCACCTTGTCTGAAACCTCGCTTGGTATCAAACGGCTCGGAGAGGTCCTTCCCAATTCTTACGGAGCTGGTGGTATTGCTCAACGTTATTTTACACAGCCGTATTAGTTTCGCAGGGATACCAAACTCAGACATCGCGGCATAAAGACAACTTCTTTTCGTGCTGTCGAAAGCGGCTTTGAAATCGACAAATAGGTGGTGTGTGTCGATCCTATTCTCGCGGGTCTTTTCTAAGATTTGGCGTATTGTGAATACCTGATCTATGGTGGTTTTGCCAGGTCTAAAGCCACACTGATAAGGCCCAATCAGCTCGTTGACGGTAAGCTGACCCGGCTGATCCCGCGGTAGTTGGCGCGTATGGCGGGGTCGCCTTTCTTGTGGATTGGGCAGATCACACTTAAATTCCAGTCGTCGGGCATGCGTTCATCTGAACCATGCACCTTATCAGCTCTTGGCCGCCGTACTTGCATAGCTCAGCTGTCAGGCTGTCAGCTCCAGCAGCTTTGTTGTTTTTCAGCCGCGTAATCGCTATTCGTACTTCGTCATAGTCAGGCGGTGGGACATCGAATCCATCGTCATCGACTGGGGGCTCGGGTTCTTCTTCTCCACTACTTTCAGTGCTGTTGCTATTCAATAGAGTGGAAAAGTGTTCCCTCCATAATTTAAGTACGTTCTTGGCATCAGTCTCTAGGTCGCCATGGTTGTTCTTACAGGAGTTCGCACTGGTCTTGAAACCTTCCGTAAGTCGCCCAACTCTCTGATAAAACTTTCGAGCGTTTTTCCTGTCGGCCAGCATTTCAAGCTCTTCGCACTCACGTATTTCGGTATTTCTCTTCTTATGGCGGCAAATACGTCTCGCTTCATTCTTCAGTTCCCTATAGCGGTCCCACATGGCTCGTGCTGCGCTCGATCGCAGCCTGTGCCTATAAGCGGCATCTTTTTTCTCTGCAGCTTTTTGACAGTCCTCATCGTACCAGTTCTTCTTTCGGGCTCGCTGAAATCCGATTACTTCTTCGGCGGCGGTACTTAATGAGCGGGAAATGTGGTTCCACTGCTCGCGCATGTCGGATTGTTGAAGAGTGCTCTCAGAGAACAGGTGTGAGGGTCGAGTAGCAAATAAATTGGACATCTGTTGTGAGTGCAGCTTTTCGACGTTCCGCTTCCTTGCATTGTTGGACGCACATTTTTTAATGCGGAAGCATGCCTTCCGTCTATCACAACATGGTCAATTTGGTTTCTCGTTTTTCGATCTGGAGACAGCCATGTAGCCTGATGGATATTATTATGCTGGAACCTAGTACTACACAATACCATGTTTCGGGCCCCGGCGAAGTCGATCAGCCTCAGTCCGTTATCGGACGTTTCGTAGTGGAGGCTGAATTTTCCGACAGTGGCGCCAAAGATCCCTTCCTTGCCCATATGTGCGCTCCAAGTGCTCATAGAAGAGATCCTTGGACGCGGCGTCCTTCTCTTCCGTCGGGGCGTGGGCGCAAGTGAGGGAGATGTTGAAGAATCTCGCTTTGATGCGGACTGTGGCTACGCTCGTCCACCGGGGTGAACGCCAGTACTCGGCGACGGAGTCTCTCTCCCACCACAAATCCAACACCAAATATGCGCTGCTTTACATGGCAGCTGTAGTAGACGTCGCAAGGCCCCACGTGTTTCTTGCCTTGCCCCGTCCTTCGCATTTCTTGGATGGCGGTATTGTCAGCCTTTGTCTTCCCGAGGACATCAACCAGCCGGGCAGAGGCACCTTCCCCATTGAGGGTCCGGATATTCCACGAGCATACCCTCAAATCATAGTCCTTTGTTCGGGTGGATCTCTTCCGAGGCAGTTTTTTTCTTTTTCATTGGGCGGGGATTTAACGTGGCGGGACCCAAACCCTGCGCACGCGGTGTTTTAGGCCTTCTCACTTTAGCTCGCTCCCAAACGGGTGTTTGGTCGCTACCCAGAGGATACGTGGATACAAATATCCGGACGTTGTAAGCTGCGATTTGAACCGTACGCACAAGAATCACTTCTGGCCATCCCTAGATGGATGGCAGTCAAAAGCGTTCCCCACTTACGTGGACTTATGCGCACGGAACCATCCTCTTTTATTAATAACCTCCCAAATATTATCAGCCAGTTTTGTCAATTCACTAATACCGCTTGAGTTAGAACTAGTTAAAACTACGCTGAAGTTCTTTGTTAATTTCCTCATACAAAGTTTCTTCAGAACTTCTTGACTAAAATTGGAAGCCGAAAGCAGTACAAGCGCCCGATAAAATTCCGAGGGCTTACAATCGCCCATTTCAGAATCCGGTAAAATGTTGTCTAATTTCGTATTCTCACTTAATGAATGCCTTTCAATTAAAATTTTTTTAAGTGCAGTAAATTTATTGTTTTTGGGTGGATTTTGAATAAAATCTAAAATCGTTATTATAACTTCTTGCGGAAGTGCAGTAATTGTATGCTCATACTAAACTGCATTTCCGCATGAATAAACTACGCTTACGGAAAACTTGTCTAGAATTGTTTTAGTTTAACGGATGTAGCACAAATTTCATTAATATCCCAATCGACATTTGGATTTGTTAACTGCTCACTAAACGTACTATTCATTTAATGTATGTATATCACGTGTAGATGTATGTGTATCATGTTTTGGTGCATGAAAATTTTTTACTGTTTTGATACTATAAAAATCTCGAAAGGGAAGTTTACAATTTAAAATGTTTAACCAATTTAAAAATTGGCTACTGTTTTAATAGAAAAATAATTGCATAATAATTAAACACACTATTAATTTGTTTTAAATACGTCCTAATAGTTAAGTTAAGTATATATAATATATATATAAAATATGAACAATACAGCTCACCAATGTTTCTATAACAGCAGTTAAAATTGTTGACGTTCAAGTTGTTGTTGTTGGTGCTGTGGCTGTTGCTGATGACGCACCAATCAATGTGACGATAATGATATTGTTTGATTGCGTGAGCGAGAAACACTTTCTAGCAATGTTCAGCGGCTGAAAATACTATCTTCATTCCCTGATTACATTTATATTTCAAGCTGCCACCAATAGCTGCCGCAGTAACAATTACGCAACTCTCATTCAACAGTACAAAAAAACTGAGGGCAACATTCCCACTACACAGCACACCAAATGCATCGAATCCGTTCTCTGACAACACTGCTGGCCGACTAGCTAATTCCCACACGCTACGCTCGCGTACGTCCCGTCAATAGAGTGTTGCTGCTGCTATTGATGGTACCTTTTTGCTGAAACCCATCCAGGTGAATTGTGACGGCAGCACTGGCGGCTCTATCGGCAGATACTCGTACTTGTGGAAGATGGCGATGGCGATGACGACGGCGACGCCGACAACAATTAAATGGCACAGGATATTGTTGTTTGTTTCATTTCCGGCGGAGCTCCACGACAGTGGAAGGAATACTGCCTCCTCCTGCAGTTACTTATAAATGTGTACAAAATATCAGCTTCAACTTCAATGGTAACGTATGTATGCAACTGTGTACTGCGCAACGTATTCTGGTCGTTTTAGTCGAATACTTCTTTCTTCACGTTTTTTCCTCTTCAGTGTTAGTATGCCAGCGAAACCAAAAATAGCGCAAGAAGAGGTATTTGGCACTGCAAAACGCGATATTGATAGAACGCGATATTGATGGATTCTTTTTATTGGCAGGATCGCCAATTGTGTATTCAAATATATATATAAATTTTATTTAAAAAGGCTTAATTTATTTTTCCACAAAAATTACGCAGTTTACAGATGAAGAAAAATATTTGAAGTAAGAAAATTTTCTTTTTGATATAGAAACAGCAAAAATCACTTAATTCAAAAATTTCATAATTACAAAGTTAAAAATGAACAAAGTGCAATAAAACTATGAACCCTACAGGTACGTTCATTTAAAATCTCCAGTAAAAAATATCCTAGAGCAAAATTCTGGCGAAATGTCATCTGTTTACTCATAAGAGAAAAATATCCAGAATAGTACGCGAACAGAAACAATTTTGTGATTTGCGTAAATTCCTACTAGCTGTTTTCTTGTTGGCAAATTGCTGTTGGCAAACATTTTTCCAGCAGAAACTAACAGCTTCCCCTCAAAATGAAATGCCACTTTGCTCTCTCAATTTCCCCTACTTTGCAAGGATTTTGCGTACGCGAACGCAAAAACCTAAAAGTTTTTGAGCACTTTCAATAATTAATGATTTCTGACATCTAAGCATGCATTTATTTTAAATAATTTACTAATAAAAATAACAGAAATTTGCACAACAAGAATGCAAAAATCCGTCGGCGTTTCATTTTCTAACAAGCCGAAAAATTCATTTACTTTGATCAATATACTCAATCTGTAAAATGTATTTTGCCTCTGTTAACTGGGTGCTCTATCTATTGGGCTGAGGTGAACTGCTTCGCGCCGATTTTGTTAGTAGTATTTGACAATTTCCACGCTGATTCGTTCTTGGTCCTTCTCTTCCTTCTACGTTTTCTGATCTTACTCGCTTTGTATATTTCATCTGTATGTACCTATGTACACATATGCATAGATGCCGTGCAATAAAGCCATAGCAAATAACGCCATATGGCTTTATTTCACCTCACATTGAAAAATAAGGGCATATGGCTTTATTTCCATGGTGAAAGTGAAATAAAGCCATTATGGCGTTATTGCACTCTTGATATAATGAAATAAACTCAATTTTTTACATGGGGGTCTGTCCCAATAGAGGGATTGGCATATTCCCAAACAAAAAGGAGTAGGTAAACATTCCAAATCACCCGTATAATTTTGCAAAACAAAAGAATTTGAATATGCAAGAGTATTGATAACAAGCATATTTATCAAACCCCCGTTTATTGAAGCCGTCATTATTTACTGGACGCGATTTTATATAAAAGCAATAACTATGGTTCCACGATGTGGATACAAGCAAACGCTTATTATATATGTTACCGGCCAAACCCGATCTTAGGGCTAAACTATTTTTGCCTAGGCCAAACTAGTTCTACCAACATGCGATAGGATCTACCGGTTTAGCCTAGGATAAACTGGTATTTCCGAAGCCGGTTTGGACAAACCGGTTGAGTCTAGGCGGAACTAGATGATCCTGATATTAATGTTATATATCTTTTGTGATGTGAAGTGGGGGCGAGCCCTCGCTTGTTGGGCAACACCGAAAGAAGGATTCTAATTAGTAAGGGTTATAATCCTAAAGCGCGGCCCAGGGCCGCCTACGCAGAAAGAATTTCCGAGCAAAAATACTGTGGAAAGCGTACGTTAATAAACAACCTTAATTTTTGCATTTGCCTGTATTAACGTACGCTATCCACAGTATTTTTGCGCAGAAGTTCTTTCTGCGTAGGCGGCCTTCACCCGCGCTTTAGGATTATAACCCTTACTAAATACAATTCTTCTTTCTGTGTTACCCAACAAGCGGGGGCTCGCCCCCTCTTCTCATGACAAAAGATATATAACATTTCTTGTGCACATGAATATTCAAGCCACCCACAGTGTTTTTGCACAGAACTTTCTGCGTAGGCGGCCTTCATCAAATTTATATAAATCTTACCGATTTTGAAGGAAACCTTATAAATAAATGAAATATATAAAATAATAATAAATAAACTTGTTAATGACAAAAGCGAAAAGCACTCAGGCCTAGACTAAACCGGTTTGTCCAAACCGAATTCGGAAAGACCAGTTTATCCTAGGCTAAACCGGTATATCCTGTTGCATGTTGGTAAAACTAGATTGGCCTAGGCAAAACTAGTTTAGCCGTAAGATCGAGTTTGGCCGGTAACATATATATCCGGCATGGAAATCATGTAAGTTATTGCTTTTATATAAAAGAAACACCGCAACCGAAATTTTGAATAAAAAATGGCGTCCTTTTTATTCCAAAGTTTCGCCTGCGGCGTTTCTTTATATAAAACCAAATTTTAATATACAAATAGTGAAAATTTGGAATAAGAGAATGTAAAACATTATTCTAATAAGTAAAAAGTGAAAATTTGCTATAAAAAATAGCGTGGTTTTTAATTCCAAATTCTCACCTGCAGAGCTCTTTTCATATAAAACAATTTTTTAATATTTAGTGAAAGTTTGGAATAAAAAATATAAAACAATAGTTTAATATGTGTATGTAACTATATTAAAATTTTGGCCATCAAAAAGATACAAATTTACTTTTTGAGTTGAAATAAGATCGTATGGTTTTATTGTGCTTATGAAAATTTTCTGTTTAGAAGAACACAAGAATTTTTCGCGTCGGCGGCACGGCGCGGGGTGGCCAGCCAACGCGGACTGCCGCTAAAGAGACAACATTTAGTTTTTGTATTGAAATAAGATCGTATGGCTTTATTTCTAATATGTAAAATTTTTTCTTAAATCATTATTTCACTTACCCCATGGAAATAAAGCCATATAACCTTATTTCTCAATGTGAGGGTAAATAAGGCCATATGGCGTTATTTCCTATGGCTTTATTGCACGGCACCATATGCATACTTACATCCGTACATACAAATATATTTTTCGTGATTTATTTTTGATGCCTAAGAAAAGGTCGAATACTCATTTCAATTTATGCTTCTGCTCCAATTTATTTGCATATATTTTACACATGCCAAGGCGCATCTATACAAAGTGGTGTTACTAGAACAGCGGGTTTGATATTTTTGTCTCTACACTAGTACAGTGGAATGCCATCCAAGACGAAAAAGCGTAACTCTAGGATATCCACAAAACGAAATGACGAAAATCATCTCCCATTTGCTTTCGTTTTGACATCCTTACGTACCAAAAAGCAATAACAAAATACACGGGATTTTAACTTAAAGTATGTTTACATATAAATATAATCTTAATTAAAACTTGTTCGTTAAACACCCCGTGTACACGTAAAATCTCGGACAACTAGGTGCCAAATTTGTTGTGCTTCTTATTTTCACAGCTCATGGAAAAGTTAAATTATTTCCCTGTGCCACTGTGATCACTTTTTTCTGCTAAATTAAGCAATTTAAACATATTTTAATTTAATATTTTATTATAAATACGTTTACAAACCCCATTTTTCTGGCTAGCGTCCATTTTTTTTGACATTTCTCCTCTTCACAAAAATTATCGAAAAACTATCACTCCCTCGGTTAGCGTGGGGCGCATCGTATCTTTACAGATAAAAATGCTAATTTTTTAAATCATTTTAATTTTCTTTTCATTGGCTTTAACAAGCTTTTAGAAACATACATTTATTATGCTGTTGTTATATTGTGGTTAGCATTGTTCCAGACGTCATTTTTTATTTCAAAAAATGTTATTTTTCAAATCATTTTAGTAAAGCTTAAAATTCAATATTATCCGCGCTTTAGCGAATAAATATAAATTATGTTTGATTTCCGACGAAAGAAAGGAGTTAGTTTTGGTTTTAAATAATTTCTTTAAATATTTCAAAATAACTAAAATGCGAAATTATTATTAATATTACGGCGAGAGTGCGGTTAGAGGTCCGTCTTTGGGAGGATGTGCGAACGATTAAATTTACAAATTCTCTATTGCCTTTGAGGCAGCTTAACATTAGTTTTAATTCGAAATAGTTTTAAGGGTTTCAGGTAAGTATGTAACTACATTTAAGTTTTTCAATTTAGGTATATAAAAGTAAGTAGTTAAGTTTAATTATTAAAGAGGGTGAGTACGTATATATACATTTGAAGGGCAAGTATTTTAGGGAAGTAATCTAAATTATTTAAAAATAGTATTTAAATTAGAAAATATTAATGTGTGTGACTGTCAAATTGTATTAGGTTGGGACTCATGTCCTCAACAAATATGATGTTGTTTAAGTACCAATGAATCTAAAATTAATTTGCCAAACAATAATTCGGTTACTAAAGCAAGAGCCGGACCGATTTAAAACTGAAAAGCATTACGTTGGTAGAGCGAGAGATAGTAGCAAAGTTGTGAAGAAAGGCAAGAAAAAACACAAACATTTTTGTATTTATAACTGTGTCATAAAAAACACTGGCTTACAACAAAAATGCGCACCGGATGCGACTATCCAATTCCTATGCAGAATCGCTTGCTGATTCCAAAATCGAGTATTTTTTACCGTTATTCAGCTTAAAAAAAGCGGTTCCGCTTAATCACGTATATATTATACGAAATGTAGAAAAACTCCCCATAAACGGTATATATGTACATCAGTTTTCTATAAACTCAGTAGTTTCTGAGAAATTTATTAATGATTCCAGATTTTTACTTTTTTATGAAAACATCGGGGTACGAAAACAAACCGTACAAAAAAATACCCATTTGCTCATCGACTATTATATCATTTGTGGTTTTGTACAGTTTCGTACATAGTCATAAAAAAATAGTAAGTTTCATGGTCCTTTTCCCCAACGAGGAACACTTAGTTTTCGTTTGTGACAATTCTACGTTTCAATTAAGCGTAAAATAATTTTTTCATTTCTGTCAATTTTCATATTAAATTCAAATTGAATTGATTTCGTGAAACTGACTTAAGTTAAAAAAATGCCGCGCCCAAGAAATAATATATTGCGTGATCTTTTTGAGGCGGATTTAGACAAAGTTGTTTGTAAGATCGGCCCTTGGTCCACGTACCAGAAAGGAAGTATCCTATACGTTAATCCAGGCAATGAGCTATCAACGTGCCAAATTTTAAGTAAATCATAAATACGATACCTATCGGAAAAAACTATCATATATGTGCATATGTTAATCCAGACAATAAGCTATATACATTCCAAATTTCATTCACAGAAACTTTCAGATTTATTATATTAGTAAGATATTACATACTTAGAGCATACTGAACGTTTATCATTCGTTCCAGGCATTCGTTTTTTTTTGTCTTTCTTTGCACGATTCATTCCGTTTGTTATTTCATCTAAAACTACTAAACGAGTGTAGTGTACAATCGCCAAAATTAATTCAGCCGTTTTGTTTCTGTATTGTACCGGACTGTCGAAGTAATACACAAAACGAAATGGTAACGTACAATATAGATTATTTTCGTACACTGGAAAAAATTAAAAAACTTCAATTTAACACGGAAACATTTTAAGAAATAACAGCCTGTTCTTTTACAAAAAAAAAAGTAGTAATTTGAAAAGAAGAAAATCGGTAGATAAATAAAAAAAGGTATCAAATATGAACAGTAAAGAATGTTACTCATACGCCATGTACGATTATATACATACATTTTGCGCATTTTCATATGACAGTTCACAACTTTTCTATTCACATACTTATATATCGATTTTCTGCGTTAGTAGCATGCGAGTTTCTAAAGGCTCGTGCACATACAACTTTGGCGTTGCGTTGGCGTTGGCGTCGCTTCGACAGCTGACTAGGAATACATGCAATCATATGCAGTTGTCCACATAGCCAAAATTTGGCAACGCTAACGCCAACACAAAGCAGAAAGATGGCCAAGCCTTAACTTTTCGCGCGCGTCGTTCGTCAGCTGTTGCAAATAATTAAAATTATGTAAAATATGTTTCCTTTTTAATCAAATGCGGGCAATAAATATCGTTGTTATTGCAATTATTGATACGAAATATTAATTTATCTGTCGTTAGTATGTTAATTTAGTGATCAAAACATTCGCTGCCCAACGCTCATTGTAGCAAACACTGGCGTTTCTCGCGCTGCTGTCAAACCGACAACAACGCCAACGCAACGCCAAAGTTCTATGTAGATGGGCCTTAAGACGTAACTGTTTGCCTCAACTGTTTCTAAAATGCTGAAAGCTGTTGAGTCCAACAGTTACGTCTTAGAAACGGCATGATACATACAGACTTATTATGTGTCACGAACGATAGACAACACGAACGATTCGTCTGCAGAAGCATGCTTCAAAAATTAGTCCGGCGGCATCATTCTAGCCGTTTTAAGCGTAACAGAGACGAGTGTAACGTAATCGATCAAAAGCAAGACGAAAACGACGGATGGAGTAATAAAATGCAATCAGAGACGTTGTCGTCTGCAGACGAATCGTTCGTGTTGCCTATTGTTCGAGATACATAATAAGGCCGATAAACAGCCAAATGAACATCTGATAACAAATTTAAACAAACAAAATGAAATAGTTGCGCCGATTATATTTCAAATTCAACGCTGAGCTGCCAGTATGTTGAAAAAATTGTTCAATGTTGTGATGAATTAAAAAGTGTATAATTTTAAAGTAAGCATCATAGTAAACATACCTAGTATACGTAGTATTATTATAAAATATTTTAGTGACTTTACCACATCAATAATATAAAATTTAACAAATTAGTTTGCAGCTGCCACCTAACAAAGCGGCGTAAATCTTTTCCATCAGCTACTTAGGCTGAGCCAACACGTTGAGTTCAGGTAGCGAAAAAAATTTAAGATGAAAAAAATGGCGGAAAGTTGCCAACTGTTGAGCTGAGCGGAACTAGTCAACTGTGCGTTTCTGATGGGTCGATTACGGATAGCAACGCAACCACGGTTCGGTTGCCAGTTGGCAACGCAACTGAAAAGAAAATTTGTATTACGAATGGCAACTATCGTCAGTTGCTGTAAAGTTATCGATAATCGAAATTTGACAGTTCGGCAACCAGCAAGTGGTTGTAAACAAGCTGTGCTAGTAGAATGAAATTATTAAAATAAAGAGTTTTAAAGAAAAATATGCAGTAATGCTAAGTTCAGTAGAACTATTTTTTGAAGAGGGAGAGAAGTGCATGAACGCGGCCTCAACCAGGCGACATTTAAGGGATAATTCTAATCCTCTAGAGCTACCGCCTGCACTGTAAGCAAAAGTTAATTCTTTGAATGTTTTCATTTTATTATCTGTTTGTGCTCAGATTCAAAGCATATTCCAGACTTCAAAAAGAAGCTGTAGTATATTTGGTTAATACACAGAGGAACGACTTCGTTCAAATTCAATACCCCCGCTCCAAAAACTTGCGAAGCTCTTCGGTTTTTCTCAAACGGAAGTCCCAGGGCAATGGCCTCAATTTGGAAAACTTGGGATGTCAGTAGTTTTAAAAGAGGTGCTTCAATTGATAGCGGAAAAAATTTCCAACAGTGTTTGCTTTTGCTTCGCCAAAAGCGCGTGCACCTCGAGAACTAAAATTTCCAATTGTTGTTTTGTTATTTTCGCCATATTCCGTAAAAGCAAAATACATTGTAAGTGTTAATATCGTTTGAACTATTAAAAACTAAAATATGTTACATACTTTTCAAATTTCGCTCCTAAATACGTTCCAGACACCTTCAAAGCAACCACAAAAATGTAGTTGCCTGTATACACACTTTGTAGCAACTGCAGTTGCCAGTGAGACTTGCCAATTGCCATCTGTAATATCGTTTCGGCAACTGGAAACGCAAATGAAGTTCGGTTGCTATCGATAATCGACCCATAAGAGAAACAGTCAACGGTTAGTCATCAGCTACGTCTTAGAAACGCGCCCAATGATTAATAAATTTCTCAGAAACTACTAAGTTTATAGAAGCTATCGTTTGCTACATTTCGTATAAGATATACGTGATTAAGTGGAACCACTTTTTTTAAGCTGAATAATGGTAAATTGCAAATATCTCGAAAACTTATTTTTGGAAAAAATACGCGATTTTGGAATCAGCAAGCGATTCTGCGTGGGAATTGGATAGTGGCATGCGGTGCGCATTTTTGTGGTAAGCCAGTGTACGTATATTTGAAAAAAATATATAATTTTTGATATTAGAAAAATAGTCATAGTTTCCAGTTTTCATACTAAAATCATATGAAAATTCACTATTTTGCTACTATCTCTCTCACTACCAGCGTTATACATTTCAGCTTTAAATCGGTCTGGCTCTTGCTTTATCAACCGAATTATTGTCTGACATATTAATTTTAGATTCATTAGTAGGTAATTAAACACCATCATATTAAATTTTGAGATAAGCTGGACACTAGTCAACGCAGGCGTTAAACGCCTGCCAGATCGCTCCCACGCTAACCGATGGAGTGAGAGAGATGTCATATCAAAAAACCAGCTGACCTGAAATTCTCTCTCGAAAACTAGACTATATGTATGCGCCTTGACACATTCTTTCCAAGTATATAAACCGCTTGCGCCGGCATAAAAAATCAACCACTGTTGTCATCACAACTCAAGCGTAAGTTAGCCAAGACTTACGACATAATTTAACTCAACTTAGACAAACCTACCATACCAGCAATACGTGCCTCTGGTTAGCCAAAAAACTCAACTTGTCTTAGAAAACTTAGAGGGCATTAGGATTTAGATTCCTAAGCTAAGTTATTTCTTTAAATTGAGAACGGTGAGAGAATTAGGCTTGCCATATTTTTGCTTTTGTATTTCTTAAAAATAAATGAACGCAAGCATTTTTTTCGTGCATTTTTTGATGTGGCAATGGAAGCGGCGAAATGTCAATCAGCTGAAAAAGAAAATACAAAAAAAAATATTTTCGCTTCTGGCTTAAGTTGACGTATTGAGTAATCATTGGTAATCATTACAGTAAGTTAAATTATGTCTATGTCTTGGCTAACTGAAGCTTCATTTGTAACACAAAAGTACCTAGCATATGCAAGAATTATAGAATACAAGATTGCGCCGATTGCAGCAAAATTCGTGAGAGCAATTTTGGCCTGACGTCATCGTAGAGTTGACAACTGATATCGGCGAGAATAAGTTGTCAAAATGTCCAATATCAGTGTTGGCACACATGGGGTTTTCCTACCAAAACTGGTCGGTTTTTTCCATTTCGTAGGTTGGTAGGCTAGTTTGGGTTTTGGTATGTTCCGCGACAATAATAGTTGTCTGCGAAAAATAGAAAATATGTATCTCCAAACGTTTTAGCAACCTTTTAAATCAAAGCAACTTTATTAAACACGAATTGTTGAAGAATGATGTTGACTTTAATTTCAAAGACAAATGCAATTACAAATCAGTTTCTGACATTTTCATTGAAACCAAGGCAGAGCCATTCATGAAAGGTAATTTGTGTTCTGATGAAATAATTGGGGTGAAAATGAAGGCGTTTTTATTATATATTGTATTTTTAGAGCAACTTAAAGCTTGATTTGATTTTAACCGCGATTACATAAAGATGCTGCAAATTATTACACCATCAAAGGTCCTATATAGGGTTCGAAATTTCAGACTTCGGTATCGGTACTGAGTACTCAGCGAAGTCTTGTTTACAGCCAGTTATAGCCCAAATGAATACTCAGTCTGAGGTTTGATCGAGAATTGTTCTTTTCTTTATTGGATATGCTTTCTTTTATACTAAATTCTTACACTAATACTTAGAAGTTATTTACGAACTAAAATGTATACCGATATATTACTAATACATACAAACTAACTGCATAATTCTAAAATATGCTGAGTCAACATATGGTTGCAATAAATATATAAATATGTCAGTCGCATTGACAAACTGACGTTGTGGATCAGTTGGGCATTGCGACTGTCTTTGGCGGTGTCTTTGACCGTCCGCACAAGTGTAACAAGATCCTCGCTATGTGCGACGAATGCAGTCTTTGCATAAATTCCCGCTGAGTTCAATGTAACTAATTTGGGTATAATGTTGTTTGTGTACATGACAATAAAAGTAAAAGGGCGATGTGTTTATGTAATGCTACACCTTCCCTCTTAAAAAAAAATAGATATATATATTTGTAGTCAACTATATATATCTATTTGACTGATTCAATGAACCGCTTG
>JAPVRG010157731.1:0-10654 GCA_029783565.1 Rhagoletis cerasi | reverse complement strand
CTTAAGTCAGAAGCGAAAATATTTTGTTTTTGTATTTTCTTTTTCAGCTGATTGACATTTCGCCGCTTCTATTGCCACATAAAAAAAATGCACGCAAACAAAAATTCTTGCGTTCATTTATTTTTAGAAAATACAAAAACAAAAATATGGCAAGCCTGATTCTCTCACCGCTCTCAATTTCCGTAAAAACTTAAGGCATAAGTAAAGAATACGCACCGTTTCGACAGAGAAAAACGGGGAATCGAGTTTAATAGAGTTTTATATGCTGAATACACATATACCAATTTTATATTGTGAAAATAAAAATTGTGGAAGATATTTAGTGTTAAATTTGAAATTTCGGATTTCGAAAACTGTTAATATCTTTGCAACCAATTAGCCCTTTGAAAAATTAAGCATCACGTTCGAAAAGTATTTGTGACACCTTTCGTTTGATGTACATATTGTGTGAATTTGTGTATGATATTTGTGGAAAAAAGAGATTTAATAAAAATATATGCAAAAAAAAATTGTTTTTATGGATTTTTTTCCAAAAAATGCCTCATTAACATAGTCCATAAATATGTTTTCTGAAATGTATATTTAAGTTCCTTTCGTTTGATGTATCATATGACTACTTTGAATGCATACGTTATAATACCTAAGACAAACAAACGGAAAATATGCAAAACACCCAGTAAGCATAATAGATATTACTATTGATGGTGCCGGGTACATCACTGGGGCGGCAGCCCCATGTTTACCACACAGAAAGGATAATTTAAGTTACCTCATCCTTTCCCAAGGCTACATCACTGGGTCCGTATTCTGCACTTGTTCCTTAATCACGTATAATAGTAATAATAGATTGGCGCTTACTCATTGTATGTGGCGTGCGCCTTAATGTTGTCACACAAAGGGGAGGGACCTACAGTTTTACGTCGACCCCGAACGGCGATTGTATTTTTAGGAGAAGCTTTTTCATGGCAGAAGTACACTCGGAGGTTTGCCACTGCCTGCCGAGTGGCGACTGCTGTTAAGAAAACCCTTTTTCTAAATTTTTTGCGATACGAAATGTAGCAAATGAAAGATATAAAACTCCCCATAAACAGTATATATGCACATCAGTTTTTATAAACTTAGTATTTCTTGAAATTTATTAATCATTCCAGATTTTTATTTTTTTATGAAAAAATTAAAAAAAAATTTAAATTTAACAGGGAAAAGTTTTAGGAAATATCAGAGCTTTTGCAAATTTTTTCATTTGTGTTAAATCCCGTTCTTTTACAAAAAAAAAAACAAGTAGTAATTTGAAAAAAAGAAAATCGGTGGATAAATAAAAAAAGTATGAAAAGTATAAGCAGTAGAGCGTCTCGCCTTACAGGCGAAATAAAAAAAGTTCGCCGTACACCCCTCATATGAAGTGTTTTTAAAAAGCATTTAAAAAAATAGTAAACAAATTTTTTTTGGGCAACTTTAGAAGTCGCCCAATTACATTTCTCTCCATATATTCGGCGTTTATAGTCGGATTTTAAAGTGTGATACGCCAATGTTTTTGTGTCGAGGAGGGGGGGTTTCCTACGGAAGTTCATTGACCTCTTGTGCTCCATTGTGGTACTTACCCACCAAAACTCAGTTGATACCACCCTAGTGTACCGCCCTAATGACAGTAAATTAAAGACCGTTAAAAATCATTAATTTTTTGCGAAAGAAGTATTTTGATTAGTTCAGTAGAACCCGAAATAAAAGACATTTTATTTTTGTTGGAAAACCATTCGGAAAACCCAACTTTTTTTGTTTTTGTTTTTTGGTTTTTTTTTATGGAGCATATGACCACTCACAACTTTTTTATTCACATATCTATCGATTTTCTTCGTTAAGGTGTTCTTACACGATATGTATTTGCATGTGTACATGCCACTTTTTACATATGAAAATGCAAACATATCGTGTAAAGACAAATTAGATGTGCTACTGTACAAAGCAGATGCACGTACATACGAAATAGAAATGTTTCTATTTTCATCTGACATATGTACATATCGTCGGCTTAGAGTGTAAACCTGCTAAATCCGTTTTTTTAGCAAAATTGACCTTGTGATGCAGTTCGAAGGAGAAGGCGATTCCGCAGTTGACAAGCAAAAAAAAATCGTCAATATAAAAATATAAATGTCAAAAATTGTTTGATGAGTAAAGCTGCTAAGTACAATCAGTTCAAATTCAACTGCTAACTCCAACATATTGTGCTTCTGTCGCTCGATTATTGTTCTATCTTAGAGTATTACTTTATGCGTTTAAGCCAGAGTAATAAGCTTTAATTTTAGATATCTCAAGGAAATTATGGCCCGCGAACCATAACCTGAAGCGTTCTTTGCAGTGTTGTCACTTTACCACAATTGTGGTAGATCTACCACATTTTGCGCTTCTAACCACATTTTGGGTAATTTTTCACTTCTACCACAACTACCACATATTTAAAAAAAACTACCACACTTTTACTGAAACAAAATTATTAACTCGATTTGCCAAAATGTTGCTTTCATAAAAGTTGAACAGCCAAATTTCTCTTCAATATGTATTAAAAGTCATGACAATTTATTGTGAATATTGATTTTGAAAATACTTTCGTACCTTCGAAAGACATAAAATATTATCTAAGATTTAAATTTGTTGATGGGAAGTTCCACCTAATAAATATGTAAATAACAATTCATATTCTAACGTTTTTCTCATTATATTTATGTGTTCTGAAAAAAACGGTCGTACAAATATTTGGAGACTTTGCGTTTATAAATATTGTTTATTTATGTTTTTTTAAATAATGGACTCGTGCACATATGCAGTAGTGCTTTGTTTTGTTTCAATAATTAATAATAATACTAGCTCGGCGCTTACATAATATATTAGTGTTTGGCCGAGCTTCTCCTCCAATTTGTGGCGTGCGTCTTGATGTTGTCCAACAAAGGGAAGAGACCACAGTTTTACGCCGACTCCGAACGGCGATTGTATTTTTATGAGAAGCTTTTCCGGAGGTTTGCCACTGCCTGCCGAGGGGCGACCGCTGTTAAGAAAAAACCTTTTTCTATAATTTGTTTTGCGATGTTGCTCGGGCTAGGGCTTGAACCCGGGCCCTACGGAGTGGTGGATCGCACTTCTAACCACTACACCACAGCGGTTGGGTATTGTTTCTGAATAATAATAAAATCTTTACAAATGTGTTTAATTTTTATCAATATTCTACCACACTATGTTAGAGATCTACCACAGTTTTTATTAAAAACTACTACTAATTTAGTTTCTGAAGTGACAACACTGGTTCTTTGTTACGGGTATTAGCAATTATTTAAAAACATGTAGTGCCAAATAATAGTTTCGCGGAGCCAATTACAGTAGTTTTTTATCGGATGCACATATAAAAACCTAAACTGTGTTATGGCTAATGCTTTGTAATCCACAGTTATAAATAACGATATCATGATTGAGCAAACGTTTCTTGAAGAAGCTGATTGTATTCCACTATAATACGTAAGGGCCCGTAAATCTTCCGCAGAATCTTTGTCTCTTTTAGTGGTTAAGTTCTGCAGCTCTTATTATCTTTTCCAGCATCAGATTGAAGAAATCAAAAGAAAGGAGATCGCCCTGTCTGAAACCTCGTTTGGTATCAAACGGCTCGGAGAGGTCCTTCCTAATTCTGACGGAGCTGATAGTATTGCTCAACGTCATTTTACACAGCCGTATTAGTTTCGAGGGGATACCAAATTCAGACATCGATCATCATTGAAGATGGTGAGTGTCGACCCTCTTGTCTCGCGTCTTCTCCAAGATTTGGCGTATAATAAATACCTGGTCCGCGGTCGATTTACCAGGTCTAAAGCCACACTGATAAGGCCTAATCAGTTCGTTGACGAAGGAGTTCAGAGCTTCACGCAATAAACTAGATAGGACCTCATAACCTATGCATAGAAGGCTGATCCCGCGGCAGTTGGGGCGTATAGCGATGTCGCATTTCTTGTGGATTGGACGGAGCACACTTAAATTCCAGTCATCGGGCATGCCTCCGTCTGGCCATGTTCTGCATAAGAGTTGATGCATGCACCTTATCTACTCCTCGGGACCGTACTTCAATAGCTCAGCTCTCAGGCCGTCAGCCCCAGAAGCTTTGTTGTTTTTCAGCCGCGTTATTGGTATTCATACCTCGTCATAGTCAGCTGGTAGAACACCGACTCTATCGTAATCGACTGGGGGCTCGGGTTCGTCTTTTTCACTACTTTCAGCGCTTCTGCCATTCCATAGATCGGAAAAGTGTTCGCTCCATAATTTAAGTACGTTCTGGACATCAATCACTAGGTCACCATGGTTGTTCGCCCTGGTCTTGAAACCATCCGTAAGTCGCCAAAGCTCTTCGCACTCCCGTATTTCGGCCTCTATCTTCTTTTTGCTTCAAATACGTCTCGCTTCCCTCTTCAGCTCCCTGTATCGGTCCCATACCGCAGCGTGGCCCTTCATGCGGCATCTTTTTGCCTGCAGCCTCGTGCCATTCCTCGTCGTACCAGTTGTTCTTTCGGACTAGCGAAAATCCGACAACATCTTCGGCGGCGGTACTTAATAAGCGGGAATTGTGATTGTCCTGCTCACATATGTCGGTTGGTGGAAGAGTGCTCTCTGAGAGCAGGTGTGAGAGTCGAGTGGCAAATAAATTTGCCGTCTGTTGTGATTGTTGCTTTTCGACGTGCATTGTTTGACGTACATTTTTAGCTTCACAGAGGCAGGTGGGTATCTTGGCTGCGAGAAGATAGTGGTCCGAGTCGATGTTTGGCCCTCGGAATATACCTACTTATAAAACACTGGAAGCGTGTCTTCCGTCTATCGCGACATGGCCGATTTGGTTTCTCGTTTTCCGATCTGGAGACAGCCATGTAGCTTGATGGATCTTTTTATGCTGGAACCTAGTACTGCATACTACGATGTTTCGGATTTTCCAACAGCGGCGCCAAAGATCCCTTCCTTTCCCACCCTGGCATTGAAATCGCAGTACTCGGCGACGAAGTCTCTCTCCCATCACAAATCCTACACCGAATTTATGTTCGTCTACGTGGCAGCTGTAGTAGACCTCACAAGGCCACACGCTTTCCTTGCCTTGCCCCCTCCATCGCATTTATCCATCCGGTATACATAAATATTTAGTTTAAGATAAGTATTTTCTTCCGCGCATTTCTTAATTCAATGGACTACATCTTTTTTTCGGCTCCGACCGGTTTGTTGTGATATAGCACTAATTTCTGCTATACTAGTTAGGATTAATATGTAATCTATTCCTGCTGCAATTATCCGCAATTCTTTTTGTAAAGAGTGATTTACAAACGTAATTTGATTCAAAAATAGTGCAAGCATAAGAAATCATAAATAATGAAGGTAATTAACTTTTAAACGACGTGGTAAAGTATAAAAGGGTAAGTTATTATTTTTTACTACATATTTTATTATCTTTTTTAGAAAGTAACACCGAATTTAGCAAGTTTGGCAAATTTCAACATTCCTAATTCAGAGTTAGCTGAAATTGCAATTGCAAGCAATCGTGAAGCGCATAAGTTTATCGAAAACCTTAAAAATAAATACCCAAACCTTACAGAAAGAGGGCTTGAGAAATTTTATACTGGAAAAAGTAAATCTTTTTTGCCTACTTTTAACAGAAAGTGGCATGCTGCATCGAGAGTCAAGAAATATTTTTTTTTCCAAGAACGAGGACTGGTTAAATGGGAATGAAAAAAATGAAATGGATGATGAATTGTGGATTATTTGTATTATTTATAAAATAAATGATTAAAAATAGTTAAAGTGTACTTTATTTGACGCATTTCGACTAAAAATAAAATTTGTCAGTTTTTAACCTTGCAGGATAAGCAGTTTTACCCACCGTGAGGCACCATTTTTATATACATACATTTTTGGTTTCCATTTTTTTTTTATAACTTAGCTTGCACAAGTATGCAGATTGTATAATACGAGGACTTTTCTTTACCTTTTAATAGCTTTTTTAAGTTTTTGAGGTTAGGCTTGCATGGGAGGTGTGCGTAAAAATAAACCGATTACAGCCATTTTAAGGGTGTTTTCTTATATTATCATTATAAATATATGTCCAAAATTTCGGAGTCGTGCATTCATCGCTGCGCTTTAAATTACGTATTTAAGCGTTTTTGAGGTTAGGTTTGTATGGGAGGTATGTGTTGAAGTGAATCGATTTTGCTAATTTTTTGTATGTTTAGTTTGTGCATTGTTGTGAATATATGGACAAAATTTCGGAGTCCTTCATTCATCGGTGCCCTTTGAATGGCATTTTAAGGCGTTTTTGAGGTTAGGTTTGTATAGGAGGTATGCTTTAAATTAAACCGATCACACCTATTTTTCGTTTTTTTCTTGATGTATGTCCTTAGAGGTTACATATTAAAGCCCTACGCCTACTCTTTCTAATTTTCTCCAAACAATGTATGGGGCTAAACCACTGTGCGACGTGAGCTGCGGTTTGAACCGTACCCAAATGAATCACTTCTGGCCACTCCCTAGTGAATGGCAGCCAAAACTTTCCCCACTTACGTGGACTTCTGCGCACGGAACCATCCTCCAAGGTTACACTCAATATCTATAAAACAAAACTGACGAAAACGGCAGACAAAGTTGTATTAAGTGTGTGAGTTATTGACAAAAAGGCTTTAGAATATTAAAGTGATAAATAAACAATCGGAATCGATTAAATTAAATGCATATTTTGCCAATTTTTAGTTTATTTTATAAACTTTAATCACTTTTAACATCTCAAGAATACCCTTTCAAAATGATTACTTTATTAAAAATTTTGAAGAAGACGAGCATTTTTACAAGCTTTTATTTAACTTCCTTTGTATATGGGTATGTACGCATGTCCTGGAATTTCGCAATCAATATTTAACAATCTTCCCGATGAGCTACAGACTTGAAATTTTAAACTTAGGTCAGGACCCGATGGCACTGCAATATGAAAGAAATTAATCCGCTAGGTGGCGCAGGAGTCGAGATATTTGGAAACCCCGTATTCATGATCCCATTTGGTTCATACTTAGAATGAATATTACTTACATGAAAAAAAATAACTCCACGAAAAGTTTTGCCGTTAAGTCGCGCGTCCGTATTACCTACTTAAATTGAAATATATTGAACATTTTGTTTTTTAAGGTCAAATCGAGCAAGTTAGAAAAAAAAATGTAGCTAAAAACCGGGTGCGGAAAACTTTTACCGCGAACGAAAGTGCGATCTTCTCATATTAGCTCGATTTGCGATTGTATTTTACCGCTGTAAATACTTAAGATAAAATTATAGTTAAAAAACAAAAAACACATTTTAAACTAGTTTAAAAAGTTAAATTAATCAAGTTAGGGAACTTCCTATTCTCCTTAAACAGAATCGCTATATCTATTAATTATTTTATACTTTTTAGCTCTTGTTGTCGTAATAAAAGCGCGTTTTCAGTTTTTATACCCGAGCGCACTTGTGCACAAGGATATTATAACTTTCGCATAACAGTTGTTGTAACAGCCTAAAGGAATCGCGCTCGATATAGACATATGTATATACCAAAATGATCAGAATGAAAAGAGAAATCGATTTAGCCATGTCTTTTTGTCCGTCCGTCCGTCCGTCTGTGTGCACGATAACTCTAGTAAACATTGAGATATCTCAAAGAAATTAAAAATGGGCGAAATCAGACAATTACCACGCCTACCTCCCATATAGCGATAGTTTGCGCAGAAATACAAAAACTGCGATATTTTGGTAACTTATAGATTTATATGTACATCTCGGTAACCGCTTTAACAATTTCTACCAAACCTGGCACAAGTCTTAACCTTGGTTGAACATAGAAAATTTAGAAAAGTTTTGAAATCGGACAATAATAACGGTAATTTACATAAATACGAAATCTGTGATAAATCAGTAACTAGTGAAGCTAATTTACTCAAGATTTGTGTTTGCAATAAATTCTTAGCAAGAAGTACGATTATGACAAATTTTTAGAAAATGGGCGTGGCTCTGCCCACTTATGATTACATATGTGTATCTCGGTAACCATTTTATCAATTTCAACCAAACTCGGTATGCTTAATGTATTTGACACCAAAAAGCAAAATGCTTTTCCCGGTAATCGATTTCTACCTAACAGAGCTAATTTATATCTTTTAGATTAACTGAGCATATTATCGAAAATGTTTGAAATAGGAAAAAACCACCCCTGTTTACTACTTAACGGTAGGTTTCAGAATCGTGAAGAAAACGATGTTTAATACGTCCGCCGGGTACTTAATGTTCGGTTTCGCCCGAACTTAGACGTCTTTACTTGTTTAACTATAATTTTATTTTCCCTTGTAAGTATGCACAATGGCCACACCTTTTTAATCATCTTTAGGGCCATATTTCATTTCATTTCATTCCATTTCATTTATTGGGTCTATGTTTATATTAACCTTACAGACTAGATTCACAAATTTGACTTAACTAAGAATGTATGGTTAAGGATATAAACATTCATTGAACCAAAACAAGATCTCGGGAGTGCAAAATCTAAATCAAAGCTACTGAATATTCGATTGAATTCAGGGAGGGTTCTAGCAATGGGATCAAAATAATGGTAATCAGCGGAACACTGAAGCTTATCAGCTCAAGTAACTTCGGACAATCAATGAGACCAGCAATTATATCATAAACAAACAATAGCGAATGAATGGATCTGCTCGATTGAAGTGACTTCATCCCTATTAGCATACAACGGGCACTATTGGGTGGCAATGGATCAGTGAAATTAATTGGTTTGATAGCAAAACGAATAAAACTCCGCTGCACTCTTTCAATTCTATAAGAATAAGTTGAATAGATTGGATTCCATATTAAATAAGCATATTCCAGTTTTGATCGTAATAAAGAATTAAATAAAACTTTTCTGGTATACGGATCTTTAAAGTCCCTTCCATAGCGGCGAAGAAGGTCTAGATTAGAGTAGGCTTTAGGAATAATAAAGTTAATGTGATTCACCAAGGTAACCCAGCATATGAATACTGAGGGAAACCCTAACCGTTCCAGCTTATGCAGTAAGATACTGTGCGTAACAGTATCGAAAGCCTTCGAGAAATCTGTATAGATAACATCGACTTGAGATCCACTCTTGAGCGATGAGATACCGAACTGAGAAAGGGAAGCAAGATTCGTGACTGTCGACCGACCACAGACAAACCCATGTTGATGCGGGGTCAATTATTTATTTAATAGCAAATAATTGTTTTTCTTTGAGTATTTTTTCGAATAGTTTTGGTCTGTAATTCGTCACAACGGTTTCGTTGCCTGATTTAAAAATCGGCGTAATCGACGCAACTTTCCAGCGATCAATAAAAATACCTTTAGATAGTCAAAGATTGAAAATGTATTTCGGCGGCGCACAAAACGATGAACTACATTTCTTAAGAAGAAATGAAGAGAGTCCATCCATATCACATTTCATAGAAGTTAACAGAGCGGAGATGCCATTAATAACATCCAACTTTGTGACAGCAAGAGACCCAAAATCAACAGTTTGTGGGATGTCAACGCTAAGCATACTACTAGAGGGGTAGTCTCAACGACGAAGTTAGATTTAAAGAAATCCGCAAAAAAATTCAGAGTGTCCAAGAGGCACTCAGAGTACTTTCCATTGAAAGTCACGCAAGTAGGAATATTAGAGCAGCCTTTTTTTGATCGAATATATTTCCAAAAAGCTTTAGGATTTGCTTTTAACTCATCCTCATAGCGGGAAATATATTGATTATATAAGAATTTGTCAAGAACATTAAAACTAGTCATATAATGAATATATTTTTCTTTTAAAGATAAATCGACGCGAAAATACTATAAGATGGTTAATATGACTTGCAAAAATATCGCCATAAAAAATTAGAGGCCCACTCCAGAAATTTTGAAATTAAAGTAAGTACATAGTAAGGGTTTTTTAATAGTTTGAGTTGTGTCGTTATTGCAGAGGACCATCGATATGTACGTATGTATATAAAGAATTTATATTTGAATATGCACATGTCAGGGTCCGTATGTATGTAAGCCAATGTCTGTGTGCACATGTTTCCAACGAGCCGGTGCATTTGCAACAAAGTACGAAATTCAAAAATGCTTGTCTCTCACTCTCAGTGAGCAAAACTTTTACTTCGCGTTATACCCAGCGTTGCCGTTTTGATACAATTGTATCATTTTTGATACTTTTTTTTCTAAATTTTGTGATTTGATACTTTGATACTTTTTTGTTCACAAATGTCCCATTTTGATACTTTTCGCTGATAGAAAAGAAAAACTTTGTAGAAGACTAAAAAAATGCAACATATTTTCATAGGAGTTTAAAAATTTTTTCTTAGAAGTGTTAGAATATATTTGAGTAAACAGTTGTATAGCCCATTAAGTTCTAGTTTGTGCAAGTTTCAAGTGGCTTAAATTTACCGTTGATTTTTTAGATTTTTTTTTGCTGAAGGCGTTGCGGGTTTCTTCCATATAAAAATAAATTGTGGTTATTCGTTATATGGAAGCAAATCCGACATATCAACCATTAAAATTAAACGTGAATTCTTAGCCGATTGAAACTTGCTCCTACTAAAATTTAATGGGCTACAAAGCT